>OOFH01111828.1:0-10068 GCA_900323355.1 Merlangius merlangus
ATATTATTATATAATAATAATAAAAATAATAATAATTGTTATTTCCTTGTTATTATCTTTATTATTATGATATAAACAATTTAGTTATTAAATCCAGAATTTAAGTATTTCACTTGAAGTCTTTAAGAAAGGAACCAGGCACACTCTTTACCTTTGCTCGATGCATAATGAGGTATGTTAGCTTCGTAAGGATTAAGATTGTCTGTTGTGTTGTTGCGCGATCCTCCCCAAATCTGTGCGAGTGTCAAAGTGTCAAAATGACAGAAAAACGCATTGGAAATAGCACCAACAAAGTGCCAACAGATCATTTAATCTATTTTTCGTTGAATCTTTACATTTTGTGACATCATCAATTCAAAACGATGAACTTCAAGTAAACTGATTATTCAATTTAACAGTAATCCGCAACTTCTGCCTGGCCATCTCATACAGTATTTACTGATACAAATAGTCTATTCAGCATGAATACAAGAAGAGCCAAGAAAGTCTGCAAATGGGATTAGTTTAAAGAGTAACACTTTGTGATGTTTGCGCACAATTGTAAAACGACAGTCGTGATGACGCACCTTTTTCCGCCCAGGTATGGGAACAGAGTAATTTTTGAGTCTGGAGAAAAATCCAATGGCTGCCCCTCCCTGAGGAGCAGATGTTCACAGAAGATTAGGTCAACCTTTGGATGGTATTATACAGGTCTTGGTTACCAAGAGAAGTCTTTAGGTATTAAAACCAATGTGTACATCTTTTGAACAACAAACAGTCATTAAAATGTATGTGCTGATATTCAGCAGTTTACTTAACCAATTGTTTCTTTATCTTCCTGAGAGCATTAATCACCCCATAAATCCTCCTCTATCTCATAGCGTTTTGCAGCTTTGTTCATTACATAATTAAATGTATATTTTCACATTTACATTTAATTGAGAACTTGTTTTGATTTGATATTAACTCCAAGTCGATTTTGGGATCAATCGACAGGGATAACACCTGATACGAAAGAGATCCCACTTTTTCAGGTATAAGGCCGGGGACAATGTGTTTATTGTTTACAACTTCATGAAGAGGAACTCCAGATGTGCAGGTGCCCCTCCTACTACCACTTCCTGTCAGGCTATCTGCCTGCCCCCACCACTGTTGGTGAAACAACGCTCATGTCACACACTGGCTCCCCCCGGGGGACAGTGTGTGTTGTTTCCCCCCCCACCCAACTCGCTCTCTGCTTCTTACTTACACTATCAACACTTATTAGAAAGGGCGTTTCTTACTCATGCAATGGCTTAGTTTGCCCCACTTTCAAACACACACATAATCCATTGTGTACATTGTGTTGTGCTGTGTTTACTTACAGGGTGATCTTGTGGCAGAGACGGTGGCATAGTGACTATAAATGTAAAGATATTTGATTGATTATATTTGTAGATATGTATATATTATAATATACATTATACATACATATATTATACATTTACCTTTACATTTAGGGCATTTAGCAGATGCTTTTATCCAGAAGTACGACTTACAATCAGTACATTTGTCAGAAGAAAGAAACAAAAATATATCGCTGACGGTACTGTAAAGATATTAATAGAAACAAGAACCAAGCACTTACAATCGCTAGGTTAACCCATTCCGTGCATACAACAAAGATATACTATAATATTTGTGTATATTGTGTATATTTGTGCATGTTACTGTAAGGATGAACGTGGGTGTTAATGTAGGTACAATCCTTTGTCCATGTGTCTTAGACAGAAACTACCAAGATAAATTGTAGTGTTACTTGATTCAGGGTATCTATATTTTTACATATATCCCCATGTGTATTTACCAAAGTCTCCGTCGCCTCGTGAACAGGGCTGGGTCAGGACACACAGCAGGCCATCTGGTTTGTAGGAATAGTGCTCCACCAGCTGTGAACAGAGTTCATATCAGTGAGAGCATTATGCACCGTCGAAGCTTGAGCCTTATCGTCTATTGGTATCATTTTATTATTGAAATATGTCTAATTAAAATTTGACCTTTTTAATAAGAAAAATAATAAATATAACCGCAAGCGTGATTAACGGGGTCCGAGCACAATTAAAAGTCAAGAACAAACTAATGGAAATTATATAAATATAACATCTAATTGTCATATTTAAGGAAAGATGTTCCACTTATGAACCTGAACTGCAGCCTCATTCACATGGTCGAAATGTCTATTGATAAGGACAAAAACACCAGAAAACACCAAGTGAATTAAGCATATTCTTCAAAGCATATACCTGAAAATTCTTTGAAATTCTGGGGAAATTAAACATTTGCAGTCAAGAACACTAACGAAAGTAACATAAATATGACAGAGTTAATTATGAAGGAAAAATGGTTAACGAAGAAGTTCCCCTTAATGCCATACTGTGTCTTGGCAGTCAGATTCTTGGAAACTAATGAGCCGGAATGTTGATTGCCTGATGAATTTCAGGTGCTGTTCAATGTTGTGTTTCTTAAATGAGTGGCAATGACAGAATGTCATGTTCAGCTTGTTCATAATGCTCTAATCGGGATTCAAACACTCAACCTAAGTGAAAATGTCTATTGATAAGCACACAACATCAAGAAAACTCCAAGTACACATTTCACAAGAGAATTAAGGGCTTTCTAAGAAGAGTATAGATCTGAAAATTTGCACTGTTAATGGTATTCACCTAATGATAGCCCTATGGTTGCTATACACAGACCCTCCAGGATTTTGCGATGTTGCAACTTCAACGCAACATCAACCAATCACCGCGAATCGAGGGCGGGGTCGCAATTTTAACCAACCACCCCAACTTTCCCGCAAATTTGACCAATCAGACCCCTAATAATAATAATAACAACAACTAGGACTGCAAGCAGCCCCCGAGGTATTCACAGTCCGCCCACCGCCAACCCCAGCGACCGCCTTCTCAAGCGATTTGCGTCATGATCCTAGACTCAACTATGACTCCGAGAGAGGCGTGTCCAGCACCGGGTCCGGGTCCACTTCTCTGAGGGAGTGTGTTCCACAACCAAAGGGGTATTCCATCAACCAAGCTAAAGGCAAAGCCGGGCTTATTTCGCCAAGCCTCGCTACTTTCAGCTAGAGTTGCGTTCCATTAACGTGACTAAAGGGAATCTCTTCTAAGTAACCATGGCAACTTATCCGATCAAACTAACCTGGTCGGTACCAGGCTAACTGTCAGGCTAACTTGAGCGGTGTTTCAGAGAAGTCCCAACTCTCGGCAACAAGCGTACCATCAGAAGGTTCCGCCAAGTCTAGTCCTCACGATTTTGTCATAAATTTCTATGATGTACAAACAGCGTATAGTTTTCCTTAGGGTCTATGATTAAATCATGCAAATAAAATAATTAAAGTAATTTCTATCTATTGTTCATATATATGGATATTTTCTTCTTTTGCAAAATTTTGTAATTCCTTTTATGTCAGAGAAGGTAGGCCTAACAATTTTCCTAGAATCCAAATATAACTTGCAAAAACCCATGGTAAATTTAATGTTAATATTAATGTTAATAATAGTGAAGACTTTGTCGCAATGACAAAGACACTGCTGCATGGGAATTGTCAGCCACACAAATTTCATTCAGGTGAGTTACCTCTGTTGAGATTATTACCTCAATTTAGAATACTCAAAGAAATGGAAAATAAATGGCATGTAAAGTTATTTGATTTCTCCAGTAATCCTTCCTAAATAACTAATTGCGTGATGATTAAATCCCCGACGACTGGGTGCAAGTCCGACACTTTACCTCGAGAATATCTCGCTGATTACAAAACTATGTTCAATATTCAATTTAAATATGTTACGCTTAATACTACTTATGCATTCAACAAATCTGTGATTTTATTAATGGATTCAACAAATCTGATTTTTTTATTAATGATTACGGTGTTCCCTTTTTGAGTTATTATATGCTTGTATTCCTCATAGACCTATGTATTGGACTCAAGATCGTAGGTTGATGTTGATATAAGCATTTGAGTCTTTACACATTTTTAAACCACACCCCTTTCAGAACTCAATGGCTCCTGGGTGCTTAAACTTTAAAAGGTACATACTTCCCTTTATGTCAGATTGAGGAAAACGGTCTGTAGATGATACATGCTAAATGATCTAAGTCAAACAATCTAGGATCCTTAGGGAATTTAGTGTTTTAAACAAAGTTCAAGATGGTCGTAAATTTAGGAAGTCATTCACAGCAAAAATTGTAGTTAATTATCCAGTGTATTGTCAAAGTGTCAAAATTCAGAGTTGAAATGACATTGTAAATAGTTGGTTTAACCATTATGGAGTCAATTATGTAAGAGAGTCAGTGTCATTAGGCAGTGTTGGGACTCAACACTCGGTGTCATGAGACCACGCCTCTCCAAACAAAACGTTTACAGGCGTGCACCTGCACAGGTAAACCGGAGGACAAAGGATCCATACCAGAGCACACCACTAGCACTACCACTAGTGTAGCTCTAAACAAACACCCTACCGCCTGGTGATAATGTAACAAAACACCAAATTTACAACTACATTTACAAATAATTGCGCGAAAACGCGCATATCGCAGTATACATATGAGGGTAACGTTACACCAACATGTACACAAGACAAATTCGGCTTACCTGCCATACTTTCGAGTACACGTAGGCTACTGCCCCTTTTCCACCGACAGTATCAGCTCGCCTCGACTTGGCCCGCCTTTGTTTGCGTTTCCATCGCCAAAAAAACTACCTAGGCCTACCTGGTAGTGGTAGGCCTACCTGTACTTTTTTTAGTAGCACCTCCGTCGAGGTTCCAAGCGAGCTTGTAGTCTACTTTTGTGTGACGTTAACAGATTGGGCAGCAGAGTGTAAGCGGCTGCAAACTGGAATGTCGTTTGGAGGCAATATGAACTAATATCATCTACTTTCGTTTTTACGTCAAACTTCCTGTACTTGCAGAGGTGGGGTGGGCGGCTCCTTCGCGGGACGTCATACACCGTCTGTTGCAGAGCGCTCTCTTGCGGGCGGTGCTCGAGCACTTCAAATGAGACTGGGGGTGGCTATTTTTCTACATTAAATACACTTTGTGAGGCGCATCCCAGGGTAACACACACACACACACACACACACACACACACACACCTTCAGTGCGCAAAGGCAGCAACAAGATAAAGAATGGTGAGGGGGTGCAAAGTGTATTTTTTTCTTTCTTGGTTCATTTGCTACCTCAAGGCAAAACATGGGGAAGGGCGCCCGGCGAATATGCAATATTATGATTTATTTATATATTTCTTCCTTTGAGAGCGACCAGCGCCCACCAGCAGGTGGCGACCGCCTCCATGGCCTCCATACCTTCAGCCGGCGACCCTGTTTGTGCTCAACAGGTTCTCATGAGGACAACCTTATTGTCGTCACACATTCAGTTTTTTAGTCTGAAGGGCCAACGCAGGACCTCAAAGCCTGAACAGAGTGATAACTGCGCTTTTAGGGATATCGTGTTGACCAGCCAGTACTTGGTGATAGCCCCGGACCAGGTCCACCTTAGAGAACACCCCCTGGCCAGCCAGCCGGGCCAAAAAATCCTGGATATGTGGGACTGGACACGGGTCTGGGATGTTGGAGCCGTTGAGACGGCGGTAATCGCCTCACGGCCGGTAGCCTCCGTCTGATCGGCAGATTCAGCACCACGTGCAGGGGAGAAGCCCAAGGGCTGTCTGACTGACCGACGGACGTGACCAGGCGCTGCCTGTTCCCTCTGTTGAAAACCTTGGGTACTGATTATATCCATGTTAACATGTATAATATATTTAAAAAATACTACTCATACTGCTGCTGTTATTTATTTGATTACATTAATAATAAATAAATAGATGGATAGATAATTTATTGTCCCCTTGGGGAAAAAAAAATTCAATGAATGAGCCAGAGACACGTGACCGTTAACCACGAAAATATGAATATGACATAAAAATGAATATGACATAAAAACAACCACTGACTAGACCCCAAAATCAGATATCCTACGTAACACAAGGACCCATCTAAAGACATTAGACTTTAGACAAACATGACATCCACACACAAAATGAACATCAACATTTAAAAAAACTTTCCGTTGTAGGTCTGCTCTGCTGCTTGTGGCTTGAATGTTGAGAACACTTCAGGAATTGCGACTGTTCTTTGTTTAATGTAAACTTGTGTATTGGGGACAGTACTTGATCTGCACAAAGTGATGATACACAAGTACAGACAAGAACACAGATTGAAGTCCCATAAACTTCTTTATGGTGCATTTATGGATATTAAGTGCACTATGTGGAGATCCAGATTCGTACACTCACATTTCGGACAACATAAGCACCATTAAGGGCACAAGTCGACCAATTGGAACAGAGCCTTGGTAGCTAGGGAGTGGTGGGCAGACTGGGAGGAGGGCCTTTAGGGACAGGGAAGACCAGACGTGTCCGCAGAGAGGAGTGATGTTCGGGCATCTGTCTGCGTCCGCCGATGCGGTTGGACTTCTTGCTCACATCATTGTTAACCGTCGTCAGGATCCTGCCTAAGTCTTGGCCACTGGGAAGCATAGCACACAGAAGTCCCAGTCAGTTAAAAGTGAACAGTTAAAGGTTGTATCAGCGATTCTGATTGAAACATAAAGTATCACAATCATCTGCTTTTTCCTGACGATCACCTCACGACTAGCTGCCCGTCCCATAAGCAGGCTGTCAGAAAAACGCGTATCTCTAGGCAGCCTAGGCTACGAGATCGCACACAAAAAACAAATGGTACTACAGTACCAACACCTCAAAATCAAAATAAACAGTGTTCCAACCAATCAGACAAGGGGTGGGTGTTGTGGTGTTTCACACTCGTGCACGCGAAGTGCTAGCTACAAATTCCTGTTGCATTTTCATGCACGTTCATGAAAATGCGTGTCCGTGATCATTTTCAAAACACGGGAGGGTGGGGCTGGCTGGCTCTGTTTGTTTGGAATCTCGCAACGGAAGTCAGGGCGACCAGAATCGCTGATACAACCTTTAATCATTATGAAGTATGATTCCTTCAGTCAGAAAGAGCTTTACTTGGAATCATGGATTTCATTTTCTGATATTAGTATTAGGATACTAATAAAAATGAAAAACAACAACTGTTTATTATAATGACAAAGAAAAATGCATAACAATTAAAAATCTAAGAAAATAAGTTTAAAGCGTGCAAGCATGCAAAGCCTATGGTAAATTAAATTTACTAATTCATTAGCTTAAAAGTTATTTCGGAATTTGAAACTAGATACAATGTCAGACGAAAACGTCTTAGGGAGGTTTCACTTACCGTTGAACCAACTTCACAAGGTTCTGGCACAAGGACTGGATGAACCAGGAGCCTTCCTCCTCCAGTCTCACAGAGACATAGGAGGGAGTGGTAGCCATGGCGGTCAGGAAATCTGCCGAGGTCGGTATCCACTCACTCTCGACCACGGCTTCGCTGCAGATGTCCCCAGCGCTGCTGGGTCCGTCCGTCTGGGTGTGGTCCCCGCTGCTACTGGGTCCGTCAGTTTGGTCGCTGACCTCTGGGCGGGCGGGTCTCTTGGCCAGGACGGGGACCGCCTGCTCATTGTCGTTGCCCTGGCAGGCCTGGATGAAGAACAGCTTGGGCTTCCCTCTCAGAGAGGCGCACCGCACCCCATTCAGGAAGTCAGTGAGCTCGTAAAGCCAGACCCGCTCCCAGTCCACCCCGTACACGCAGCCCTTCAGGCCGTGGCTCAGGACCACGCAAGCCACGCAGTCCATCCCACTGTGGTCCCTGCTGGCCAGCTCCCGCATGGAGGAGAGCATCCGGTCTCTGGTGGCGTTCTGCACCACCTCCACCTGGAAGCCCAGCCAGCTGAACACAAGACTCAGGCTCTCTGCAGGACCAGTAGCACACGCACACACACACACACACACACACACACACAAATATGTTAAATAAATATTACATGATAGTAAAAAATGGTAAAAGATGAGTGTATGTACTGTATAATACTGAATAATCTATAAAAAAGAAGAATCTGGACTAAGACAGACTATATAAGTATGGTATAAGCATAGCATGGGCCTACCTTCATCAATGTGTGTCCCCATCCGTTTACTTTGTGTCTGACGGGAACAGCTGAAGTCAAAGTTGTTGACGATCAAGCAGAAGCCTCTCGGTTGAGCCTTCATGGGATATGGTGTATCCTAGAAACACCAAGCTGCAGAGATGAGGCTCCATATAACACCAAAGGTCAAAACTGACTGTAATGTTGCGTAACCATTAGAAGTACTGAACCTCTTCATCTTCCTCTGCTGCTTGAGGGAGTTGTGGAGCAGACTCCGAGGTGTTGGTTTCATTGGAGGACACAGCGTGCATATGGCTCTCATTCTCTGTAACGAAGGTCACAGGATAAAAAGAAGAATCTTTATTTGTCATGGCACATGTACAAGTACTACACAATGAAATGAGATCTCTGCATTTGACCATCAATAGCTGCTAGGGCTGGTTCAAATAATCAATTCTAGTATAAATGTTTAGGAATAAAGGAATAAAAGAAGCATAAATGAATCTTCCGATATCGATTATAAAATGTCATAATCAATCTTTTAATGTAGGCGTTTTCCCGTGGATGCGTGAGGTGGTCACGTGAGAGACATGCGTCTCTCGGCGGCAAAGCAGGCGGACCAAGACATGACAACTTGACATTAACCAGGACGGCATTACCAGAGGATGTCTCTTGTCATGACAACTTTACATAAACAGAAAATGCACCTATTTTTGTATTCATGAAATTTTGACGTAATGATAATTATAATTTGATGTTCAAGGTTACAGACCAATTCGTTGGTAATATGGTAAGAAATTGATGGTATTAAATAATAATAAATGGTAATAAATTGGTAAATTTGACCAATTCAAAATGTCTATTGACTAAGTATTTTGGGGCAAATGTTGGCTGACTTACAAGCCGGCACATTAAACTAAGGGAAATATAGAGATTTTGATCTCTTGACTTTCTTTCTTTCCCTAACCTTCTATTTAAGGTTTCAACTTTCAAGTTGACTATATGGACTAAGACCATCTTTCATTTTTCCAGGTTGTGTCAGTGATAAGACATTTTGTAAGCCTGAGAACCAGGGAAGTGCACAGGGGGGTTGCTCAGGTTGCCCGGGCAACTGCCCATATACCATCCTCGACTCACGTTGCCCTTCCAAGGAAAAAATAAAAAATAAATGTTTAAATCGTACAAGGGATGCAGAATTTCATGTAGGCGTAGATCAAAAAAAATCACCACTCGAAACATTTCATAAAGTAAACGTAGCCTCATTCGCTTCCATTCGGGCACCGAGAGTGAAAGTCAGTTGGGGGAGGGCGAACTCTGTTTACGTAGCTGCAGCGCTGCACACAACCGGTACCTGAGCCTGCATGATAGGCCTGCCTAGTGCCTAGAGAAGACCAAAGAGATGGTCGCGGTTGTCTTGTGAGACGACTGCCTTAACGTTTTTGGAAAAGGTGAGTTTGAGATGTATAACAAACGAACAATCATCATCAAGTTTTATGAAATGAATTAAAATCTGAAAAGAGGCGGATTCAGGAGACAGAGAGGCAACTCAAGGAGGTCGAGGAGCACATCACTGCAGGGTTGGCTACCAAAAACCAGCAGGTGAGAGAGACTTTGCATTGAGATAAAGATGACACTGTGTAGGCTAATTAATTAATTAATCAGACTCATATTTTCGGCTACTAATGGCAATTTTTCATAATTACATTAATTTTAAGATGAAGAGTAGCCACAAGCCTCAAGACACGAGGAAAATGTGGACCAGGAGGCACATAGGGCAGGTAGGCCCAAGTGGAATCAGTCAACGCATAAACTGCTCTTCCCTTTAGGCCAGGCCTATGAGATTAATTGATGCATTAATTGATATTATAACATCTTTATTTAACTATTGAATTGGAAAAAAACAAAAAAAAGAATCTTACTGATCTCCAGTTAGAAACAGTAACAAATCACAAAAAAAGAACAAAGAAAAGTTTAAGAAAAGTATGAAATGTGTTTTGCA
>OOFH01111830.1:0-16871 GCA_900323355.1 Merlangius merlangus
CACAGCTCGACCCCCCACTCCAATTCCTTCATCCAAAACCATAACCCATGAACCTTAAGCCTAGCCTCCGACCCCCATCGAGCACTGTATGAGTGTGCGTACCCGGATGGTGCATGAGGGCTCTCTTGCGGTAGGCCTTCTTGATCTCGTCGTCGGTGGCGTTCTTGCCGATGCCGAGCACCTTGTAGTAGTCTTTCCTCTTGCTCTTCTTCAGCTCCAGCTGGGCGGCCTTCAGCAGCTGCTTGTGTTCTGAACACACACAGACAACATATGAAACTGGGCTCTGTGTGGGTCCATGGACTTCCATCCACTGGACTTAAAATGACATTACAGGTACTCTGTCGTGGAATGGAGCTTGAATGTCTTATGTTTAATGAATGCATGTTTTTAACTAGCCGCGTGCCTATGGGCTATGCATGAAAGGTAGCCTCTTCAGCTTGCTCTGGCAAATGAGAGCAGTTTTAACTATAATCCAGTAGTCACATACTCTTGGTTGGAACAGGCTTTTGCAGTACGGTAGACATGGCATCTAGCCATGAAGCTACACAGTCAGCCCTGGCCACGCAGTAGCACTCGACCTACCACGGCATCATGGTCACCTTACCTTTAGTTTTCTCTGTCTGGTAAACTTTTTCGTAGTCCCGCACCGCGTCGTCATACTGTTCAGTGTCTGTGTAGCTGGAAGGAAATCACAAAAGTACCAAAGTCAGCTTTGTTTATTTTGTGCCAGCAAGCACAATTTTACGTTGACCACAGCACTGCAAACACATAGTTTTACACCAATCAACATCTACCGGTAAAATCTATTTTCTGGTTAGTGTATGCACAACGCATCACACTACAGAGAAAAGTACATTACCATGCCAGGACAGAGGCAAAATATGCATTTCTTTATTTTCACATCCAAAATACAATTTCTTGCCGTTCTAACTCGGCAATCTAATTGCATAAACCTAATCTAATTGCATAAAGCCCTAAAAACCTAAGACGGTCACCGTCAGCTGGTTAACGTACCACTGGGCTCGTCTTAAGTAGGCCTTGATGTACGTGGGGTCCAGCTTGATGGCGCTGGTGCAGTCCTCGATGGCTTGATCCAGTTTAGTCAGCTGGTGAGAACAACATGAAATCCGGTTTAGAAACAGGCTCTTAGGATGCCGTCTGATACAACAAGTTAGGTTTAACGCATGTAACATACAGTATATACACCGTAGACTAGAATCCAGACTCATCAACGGTTCTTTCAAAGCACAATTCAGTTTTCTATATTTGTAAGCGTGCAGTCAAAACACTTCAGAAAATTATTCTGTGCACTACAATGATGGTGCACAGACAGGCTCCTCTGAACTAATGGAGGATTCAATGGAGGAACATGCAAACAGTGGGATTTCATTGAAACAATGTAGTGTTGCTGTTGCATTGCTGGCTTTAGTACAAGCCTTGTGAACCTCAAATAAGGTGAAAACGCAGAGGCAGAACCCTGCAGACTGAGGAATTAAGCAATCCAATTACTTGCAAATTAGATCCTAGCTAGAATGTTTAGCAATGGCATGTTTCCTTCATTGGATACCATCGGAAACATACAATTGGAAACCATCCTAGCCCAATTGTGTACCGCTTTATTTGGAAAATGACCGTCTGCCCCTGACTTTAACGCTATTACCACATCAGCCTGGTCTCTCTTCACCCTCATCTCCATAGCCTTACTGTAGGCTTGTTCCAATGTACCATTCCTTAACTCAATAACCAATAACCATAACTCACGCCACAAGATTCCTGACCTCATATCCCTGGCCCCTTACCTTAACTCTAGGATTGCAACTATTAAATGATTCAATCAATAAATTGATTAACTCTTCAAATAATGAATGAAGTTACCAGACGTTTGCTGCCTCATGCTTCAGAAATGCAAAAGAATTGGTTCATGAATCAAGTTTAAAACATAATTCTTAGCAGAAGGAGAAGAAATATCTGCGTTGCCGTTATGTCAAAAGGCATCTATGTATTTGGTTGGAGATATTTACTTAGGTAGGCAGTAGCTAGCCCAGCTAGCACCGGCTCGTAACGCCTCGTAATACCACTTTGTACCCCAAGAGGGCAGCGTCACTGCGGCGTCCTGCGGGCCTCAGTCCAACATGAGAGGCTGACAGTATTCTAATCTCTTGTACATTATAAATGATAAAGACAGAAGCAAAACAAGAGTTAACATTTGTGTCGCTTTTCACCGCTGGAGACAGCTCTTGGTGGCTAAAGGAATTTAAACTTGATGCTGAACTTGCAGACTGTTTCTTCTAGACCGGTAAACATTTTCTGATATTTGATCATCATTAATCACATTAATGACAATGAAATGAACGCTCAGTGTCAGCCCTACTTGACCCCATGACCCTTCGCTGCCTGGTCTCCCTTCATCTACCTTAACTCCTGCGGTTCCTCTGTTGCAGTACAGCTTGGCGTTGGTCTTGATGTTGTTGGGGTCTATCGTCAGGGCTTCTGTGTACAGGCGGTAGGCCGCCTCGTAGCTGCAGTCCTTGAAGGCCTGGTTCCCCTCCTCCTTCTTGGCCTTCAGAGCCTTGGCATTCTGGTGGCGCAGGAGAAACCAAGATAAGTCACACAACATCTACAAAGTTCTGTCCAGTCGTCCTTTAGTAGCCAACGCACGTGTCCAAAATCGACTAACGAGAGAGGCTGAGAACAAATACAATCAAAGGATCCAATCAAAATTGGGGTTTACAGAAAAACTAAAAAACGTATAGTGCTGCACAACCTACTCTAAAAAACAAAAATACAAAAATTCAAGGATAGTAATTCGACAGTTAATGTACCATTCAGAAGCCTCTTCCATCCACTGATAGGCCAAGGTTGCCTACCGTCAGATTTGGCTATGAGCAAAAACAGCACCGCACCGTGCTATTATAGCCACCGTAATGCGGCTCGTCTTGCATGACACATATCATGCAAGACAAGACGAGCTCTTAAGGTTAGGGCGTGAGGTGCCTCTCTACCCTTGTAGTGGGTCCATCACCTTAGCTGGGGTGATTTGGGCTAGTTTTTTCGTATAGCTTTGGTCTAAATAATAAACATTGGCCAAACAGCCAGACCACCAGGGACCACCAGGGACGTACTCTGCAGGCGAGGCGGGCCTTCTCGTGGTCGGGGGCCATGCGCAGGGCCTGGACGAAGAACTGCACGGCCTTGTCGATGCAGTCCTCGTAGTAGAGACACAGGCCGCGCACGTACAGGGCGTCGGCGTTGGTCGAGTCCATCCGCAGGATATCGCTGGGGGGGGCAGAGAGCAGGGGGTCTAAAATGAGATCACCGCAGACCTGGGCTGTGGGGGTTCTGTTACGTTGATGGTGGGAAAATGTATCTTAATCCGATAGTAACCGAATCGTTCAAGTCAAATATTTGGTGCTTAATGCTTCTAAAATTCTAATATTTAGTTATCCATTTATCCATTCTTAAATGGATACTTTTGTTTTTTCTGGGCTGCTGGTCAGATGAAGCAAGACATCACTTTGGACTCCGGTTACGTTTGTTTGGCATTTGCCATTATTACAGACATTTAATAGACTAAATGATGAATCTGAACTAATGAGCACAAAGCTGGATGGACCCTAATCTGCAGGTATCAAAGTGAGTCTAGTCCCCGCTCAACCCGTTAAGCCAGCCCTAGTTACCTGGCAACGGACTGGGCCTCTGGGTAGCGTCCCAGCAGGGCCAGACACTCGGCCTTCAGGATCTTGAAGCGGTGACACGCGCTGGCTACGCCCAGGGCCCGGTCCATACAGTACACCACCTGGAGGGGACAAGCCATACCGAGTGAGAAGGATGGACGTTAAGGAGGCTCAGCACACTGTTGCTGGGTTACGCCCATCCAGTGAATGGATTGAGTCTATCTCACTGGGAGAACAAGGGACAACTCACCTTTCTGAAATCCCGCTTTTCAAAGCCAGATTCTGCAACTCGCTCAAACTCCAATATGGATGACGCGTTCTTATGCTGAAATAAATAAACAACAACAAAGGCCATAAGTTCCCTCAGTCCTTAAAGAATGATGCCCCCATTTAAATTGTAAGCGTCCGACTAATTTATTTAGTAATGGTTGAGTGGCATTAAATAGAGATGCACCAAAGACATTCAGAGCACGAGAACACTAATTAACATATGGATACCTAAGTACCGCTACTTCAGATTCAGTATTGGTACCTGTATTGTTATCGTTACCAGTGTTGGAGCATCTTTAGTGCAAAGGTTGCAAGGTTGAGTGCAAAAAAAGTAGCGAACACAAAAGTGAGTAGCTCTCCCCAAGATCCAGCAGCACTTGCTAGAGTCGGATGGTGAACGACAGGTGACAACAGCGGTCTGTGAAGGACAGTGAACTGAGTGTTTGACGGGCAAACTCGTACCTCCTGCTGGGCCTGCATGTTTCCAGGCTCCAGCTCCAGAACCTTCTGGAAGCAGCGGCTGGCTGCCATGGCGTTGCCGAGAGACAAGTGGCACTTTCCCTCTCGCAGGTGGCCCTGGGGAGGAGCGAGGAGGGGGGGTTTAAACTTGGGACAGAGGCTTGGGCTGGTGCCAGATATTATGCAGCGCCACGCATCATTTGGGTTGGAGCACTCAAGAGTGTCCCAGCGGTCTGCTACTTGGTGCACTTGTATCAGGCATAGTACAGGATCAACAAGTTTCAGGCAATATTTAAAGAGGTTTTTCAACGTTTTTATACATACACCTCCTCAAAAAAGTAATTGAAATCGAGTCTGATGGTATACTCAAAGAAGTCCTTGACATTAGCTTGACATTTCATAACAAATTATTCATAAGGCTGCCTATATCAAGCATTTTAAAATATTACAAGGGTGAAAGAAAGCTGTATTCATTTGAGATGGGTGCTCAAAATAAGAGTTCAAGAAGTTCTCCAAAATTCCTGCGCATATCTGCTTCTTGTCAATTATTTAGCGAAGATGTAAATGTTATAAAACCACAGGTCATTTGGACGATTCATTACATTAGAACATACTAATAAGACTAAGCTAGTTTCAACCGGCCTGGTATACTGTCTGATAAATCGTACAAATCAGTATTTAACAGACTCTCAAACCTTCATCCATTGTTCATGAAAAGGTATTGAGGATGTAGGACTTTCCTGTTATTCAGAATAGAGCGCTATGCTCTATTCTCGCTATGCAAGAGCGCTATGCTCCTGCATAGCGCTGGTGTTGTGATATTTTTTGTGATCATTTAAAACACTCCCATCCGTTAAGAAATAAATATTTTATCAAGATCCAAAACCGACATGTACACGGAAGTCCGAACAGAGCCAGTGTTCGACCACTTAGTGGAGGCAAAACCAGCCAACAGCCATTCAGCAATTAGGTGATTTATATATTTTTCCTTTTGAAGTGATACGAAGACAAAACATGTTTCCACCAATTAAACGTTGAAATATTACTCACTTCATATATTTAATTTTTAATGTCGATGTGATCGATTACTTTGGCGAATCGTAGCAGCCATAGTATATATGCATGCTGTCCGGTATTTGAACACACCTTCATGAAACATTCATCCAGCCGCACGGCCTGCTGGGAGTCTTCCAGAGCCTCTCGGAAGCGACTCAGCATCATCAGCGTGGCTGCCCTGTTGCCGTAGTAACTGGCATTTTTGGGGCAGGCATCTTGACAAAAAAAGGTGGGTCAAGCAAAGAAAAAAACAATGGTAGTCATCATCTTAGGCTGATCGTAAAGGAAACCAGGTAACAACATTCAATCCATCATAACAATGACATGAAAGACAACATACCAGACGGGAGACAGATACAAAAATACAGTAAAGTGACAATACAGTACACAATTCAGTAGGGCTGCAACAACGAATCGATAAAATCGATTACTAAAAGCGACGAATTTGGTCATCGATTCGTAGAGTCGCGCGATTAATACGTCATTCGTCGGCGCGGCACTGTTTACAGCCAGCCACCGACGGGTTGGTTCATGCACGCCCACAGCGAGCTTTAGTGTGCGCGGCCACAGCTTGTATTTTGGTCACATCTTAACACTGGACTGTAGGCCTATATAAAAGTGTTGTACCTTCACTGTCTCTGGTTTAAAAAAAACTCCTTCAACTCAGTATCCGTCTAGTCAAACCGAAACCTCTGTCAGCTGCTGCTGCAGCAGACGGTGTGCAGACGGGCTCGGAGTCGGCACCCCGCGTGCATCAACGGTCCTTCAAAGCAGCGGTAGCAATCACTCAACCGGACGGTGTAGAAAGTCCCGTCAGTTAAAAAATAGTAATCCAGTTTTTAAATCCATGTTAAAATCGGAAGGATGTAGAGCTAGTTAGCTTTAAAAAAAAGTAGCAAACAGTGTCAAATGTGATGTGTTCAGGTCGGCTCAGTAATATGATTGATGTGTTCAAATGCAACACAAAAAAAAAAAAGAAGTTTGAGATTTGTGAAAACTTGTTTTCCCAGCAATATAAAATAGATAGTAAAGATGGAATTATGACCCGTTTAACGTCCTATCTTGAGCTATGATCATCTTATCAGCAATTAAAGCAAGTTCTATTTCAAAAAATATATAGAAAAGTATCAATAGTGGTATCAATAAAGACTTGGATCGTTAAGGAGTCTCGAAAATGCTATCAATATCAATAAAGATTTACGCTCTCCTGTCATCTGAGAGAAGTTAAGATGATTTAATATAATTTTAACCGTTAGTATTTACCGGTTAAAGATCTTATCCGTTAACCGGTTAACCAGAGACATCCCTCATATACTGTTTATATATAAATGTATATCATACATTGTATGTTTTTTTTTGTGTTATCCCAGTTATGTTTTTTTTTTTTTTATTACTTTTTATTTTATTACTTTTAATAGTTCTGGGACATTGGAGCAAGAACCTGGTGTTTTTACACTTCAGTCTGAACTGTGAATTTGAAGTAATGTTCAGTTTTTGAATGAAGATGCGGCAATTACAAATGTTTCATTTTTTATCCGATTCATCGATTAATCAATAAAATAATTGACCGATTGATTGATTATTAAAATAATCGTTAGTTGCAGCCCTAGTTCGATCACATTCAAGGAAGGAATGACATAGGAGGAGAGAACAGTTTGGCTATGACAAAAGACTACGACAGCTGTCTTTGTCAAAACACCCACAGACCAAATAAATATCTGGGTATCCCCAGACCTTAAACACATGCAGAAAGAAAACGGGAAGCATATAATTTGAAGGAGAGCTGGAAGAAGTGGATGGATGGAGAAAGAGAGGAAATTGAGTGGTCAATATTGTTTGTAAGGAACCACAGGTCCCAAGCCAACAACAGGAAATGTCATGTCACTAGCTTCCTGCACAAGGATAGACTCTACCCCTCTCTCCCTCCCAACCCCCTCATCATGAGCTTTACCTCACTTCCTGTTCCTGTTTTCTGTACTATGCTGCAGAGATTCTGGTCAGCTCGCTGCAACGCAGAATCTTTCGCCATTTATGCAGGTCTAACAACCACATTTCTAGGACTTCATTATGAAAAGTTGATTTGAGAACTGTGTAATTAATCTTTTCAGAGAGATAAACAATAGTTTGTTTTCTGAGAGCACCCAGGATATTGGTATGCAAGTAACTGGTGTTTTCATGATTGTGAACCTTTTATTGTCCTTTTTGCTCAAATCGTGTCCTCTCTCTGAACATTAGCCATTCTTCTGACTCTAAAAGCTCTGAGTGGTTCTCATGGGTCTCCTTCGTGTTGGCAGTTACAGTGAGGCCAACAAACACAAGTAGGCAGATTGTTTTGTGTATCAAAAAAATGTATAAAAACAAATTGCCGAGAACCTGCAATTTGTCTCTTGGAGGGGAGCGTCACGGAGATAATCGCTGGTAATACAATGCCAGCACCACTAACAAGATCTACAGTAGGCTGGTTTAGCCCAATCCTGCTGTGCCACAGTCTGGGTTTTAATCTTCTCAGATTTGGCACAACCCACTTCAGGTTAGGCCCACAAACGGGTCTAACCTAAACTATGGACTTGTTTAGGGATTGGGATCGAAACCCGGTTCAAGGACCCAGTTTCACTTTTTTCAAAACCCGAAAATCAGTAACGTTTGGGCTTATCAACCACTATCGAGTCCCGTCGTTCATTTATTATTTTTATCCTGTAACCTAATGTTGTGTCCCTCGAGCCGCGTCACAGCATTTAAATCAAATCAATCAAATCATGCATCGTGTCCACCAATGTTTTTGAATGGAATTGTAAGCAAACAGGTATGGCAAGTAAAACAAGTGAAGTCTGGCAGTTAACTTTGCTCGCGAGGATGGCTGAACGGGTGAAAAGGGCGAAAATCATTTATTGTGAAGGGGAGAACACAACCTCAATGGCCAAGCACATTAGCATTGTGCATCAAATAAAGGCCAAATGCAGTATTTTTGACTGTTGAAAAGACTGTCTCCTCCTTCTCCTGTTGCACCACAGGCAGGCCCGTCTTAATCATCCACTCAAAGTACGAGCGGTAATCGCACACACAAACATTGTTGCTAGTCCCGTCAGTTAAAACTAGTAATCCAATTGTGAAATCGGTGTTGTAATCGGCAGCATACAAGCTAGTTATCTTAAAAAGTCAATAAAGTTTCAAATGTGCTGCGTGATGATGTGTTGAGGTTGGCTCCGTAAAATGACTGTTAGGTTATCATGATGCGTAAATGTAACATAAAGAAACGGTAAATTGAGTTTTTGGTGAGAAATATGAGTAATGCTGTAGAACTCATGTTTCTGTATTACTAATAAAGTTGTATAGTGCTCTAATCATTTTAGTATATATAATTAAAACTACTGATGTCAATATTTATTAGGAATTACATATTTAATTTAAAATAGTTATTTATTTCCTAAATATTTTCCTCATCACTAAAAACGTGTCATATTTCCACCAATTAATAGAAAAGTATTGATAGTGGTATCGATAAAGACTCGGATCGTTAAGGAGTATCGAAAATGGTATCGATGTCAATAAATATTAATCATCCCCATCCCTAGACTTGTTGGCTTGTCCGGTAATGTTGAAGCTGACTGCAGTCAATGATAAAATGGGGTGTGTTGCTCAGAATGCTATCAAACGTTTGTCCCCATAAGGGTAGTCCAAACACACCCACAAGCTATTCAGATTTTGTCCACCAGGTTAAATGCAAGCCAGTTTTACAGAGCCAGTGTAGATGCAAGGTTATAAATAGATGCTAGAAGTGGTAACGGAAGTGATGGGGAAGTCCTCAGCAGCTCTGACTATGTTTCTGGGTACAATGCTAACTGGAGGAGAACTGGATTATTCCAAATTCGGCTTCTCCGTTTCTTTACAAAGTGGTTTTGTTTTTCTCCCCTCGTTCAATCTCCCTCCCCTATTTTTAATCATCAATTAAAAATGTATTTTCTTCCCATTTCTTTCTTAGGTGGAGCTTGCGCTATGGGACACAGCAGGCCAAGAGGACTATGACCGGCTGAGGCCCCTCTCCTACCCTGACACCGATGTTATCCTCATGTGCTTCTCCATCGATAGTCCCGACAGTTTAGGTAAGACTTTGTCCTTTTGGATGTTTCTATATAATGGCATATTGTGTCACTGGCAAAAAGTGCCTATTTGAATGGAAAGTCAAAATTCTAATGACATGCAGAGCAGAAAATATAATTTTTATTAGCCTTTGTGATCTGCACCACCCAGGTTTTAAGACCTTGTTGTGCAGTCTTCGCTCAGGGAAACCCATATATTTTTTATCAAACTGACAAGTTAGGAATTCTATTACACCGAAGAGATAGTCACAATGATTTGAGGACTGTAAAGGGGAAAACAAACTACAATTATGTAGAGAGTGGATCTACATAATTAACCAACTATATCTCCTGAAGTCTTTAGGCACAGGGTTTTTCCTGTGTCAGATCCGCAGAAAGATCTTAACCCCCCTGGAGACCGCTGTGCCCAGGGCACTTCCCCACAGCCTTCAGACAAGGCCACGCAAGACTAACCCTAACCCTAGAACTCCAGCTCCATCGCTACATGTCATCTTTTTACTGCTAGTGGGCCAGCCCAGACTGACGTCCTCAATCGTTCAATGTCCTTTTCTGATGGAGATGGGCAGGCGGTCGGAGCTCTCCTTCTAGGACAGAACTGTAATCTTCTGCCAAGGCTGTGAGTGGATCGGCATGAGAACTTTGTTTACCTTATTTGCTTGCAGAAAACATACCCGAAAAATGGACGCCTGAAGTGAAGCATTTCTGCCCCAATGTCCCGATCATCCTGGTCGGCAACAAGAAAGACTTGAGGAACGATGACCACACACGCAGAGAGCTGGCCAAGATGAAGCAGGTGTGTATCTCTGTTGAAGAAGCTGGTCAAAACAATCAGCATTGTCATAAGGTCTCACACCCAGAGATTGAAGCTAATGAGACATTCTTAACAATCGATACGGCTGCCAAAAAACAATGTCTAAATATAGCCGTCACATTGTTCCTGTGCCGCTACAGCGTGTGAATGTGACCCACCCTTCTCTTGCCAAATGTCCCTATCACCTAACTAATTCAAGATGTTTCATGCGTAAACAAAATGTACAATTTACAATGCACCAACCACAAATAGTGGATCTCACAAAAGTAGCGAAGGAAATTTGAACACGAGTGCAGTGTTGTGTAAAACTTGCAATGTCACAATTAAATATACCAGTGGTACAACTACTGTTCATCTTCGAAGGCAGCATGGCATTGAAAGGTCCAAATAATAAGAAGCAATATAAGCAGCCATGTGTGCTAGTCTAAACCCTTCATGGTGGACAGCATTGACTCAAGCTAATGAGCAATTTAATGTAATTTTAAATATCTCAAATCATGGTTAACGGGGCTGGATTAAAATATATTCAAACCTGAACTGAAATTTTTGCGTCAAGTCAGCTCTTAACCACAGTGCATTGGATTGTTAGAAATGTTAGTCTATTGCCTTTGTATCTTGGAACATGTATCGATAATATACGTGTCAGATCGCTGCGAGGGAGAGATGCAGAACCCTGGCAAAATCCACAGGAGCAGAATTTGAGTTCACCACTCATGATGTGGGCATCATTCAGTTTCATGATTTGGATTAACTGTAATGGCTTCCTCTTGTCATTAATGGTGTCACAAAAAACAACTAATCAGGTCGATGGTTGTCGAAGGCCTGTTGTAAGCCCTGACCTGCATGTTACTTCCCTACATATCCACCTACCTGTGTGCACTCTGCTCATGACCCTCCCAAGGCTAGGCAGAATTGTTTCTATAGCGAGCTAGTCTTGTGTTTGGCAGAGTGGATTTAGAGGGAGGGGTCGAGCCTTTCGAATCCTAGCTTCCTCTGGCAGATTTTTTCCAAATAGCCTGCACTAGCTTAAAATGAAAACCTGTTTATTTTCCTCCGCCCATCCCCCAGGAGCCGGTGAGGCCAGAGGAGGGTCGGGACATGGCGAACCGCATCAGTGCCTTCGGCTACCTGGAGTGCTCGGCCAAGACCAAGGACGGTGTGCGCGAGGTGTTTGAGATGGCCACTCGGGCGGCCCTGCAGGTTCGCAAGCGCAAGAAGAGGGGCATGTGCCTGCTGCTGTGAGGAGGAGCCTGACCGCCACAGGAGGGCCTACACGATGAAACCTTTATACCAATGGTTTTGGTGGACTGTATTTACATAAGGATACACCAATAACATGCCACGGCAAACTGAAAGACTGACACACTTGTTGAAAACCTTAACAGATCAGCCTTTTACTGTCTCCATTTCCCTCTGCTCTCACATTTCCTTCTCTTGTTTACTGTCTTTCTGTTCCTTCTTTCACAAACACACCAGCCTGTGTACGTAAGGGGCCTGCCCCATCTCCTGTTTGTTTGTATGAGTGTGTGTTTTCTATTTATATGTGTATAATCTTGACATATATATTTTCAACTGGCCAACCGCTTCTGTGTTGATTGTTTACAGATAGGGGCTAAGGGCTTGCATTTTCAAAGGGCAAACTACTGGTGGAAACCACGTCCACATAAAACACTACTTTAGAGTCAACGTAAACGGGAAGCCTCTGGTTTAAAGCACATGCTTCACGCATCGCTGGTATTCCATCTCATGTCCGCGTCTGCTTTGATTTGTTTCCATCAATTTACATACAACACCACTTATATTGGGACATTTTTAGCTAACAATACTTCATAGTGGCTAGTTGCATTATATCAGCCTATATATAACATAACTGCAGTGTTTCTGACACGCGTGTCTTAACGTCCAAAAACAATACTCTACATAATGCAATACTGGCTGATGCTCAGTGGGCATGTCTATTTCATAGATGCCTTATGCAGTCCTTATGAGATAAATTATGATCTATTCTGTTTTACATAGTCAGACGGATGGATTTCTAGGTATTTGGCGACATTACAAATGATATGTTGCAATTAAATGGTTTAGGTTTGTGTTGATCAGAGCTCCAACCAAGAACGGCAACCTTAAACAGTACTACTCTTAATGGCAAACGGCTTAATTAGGTTATTTTGGCATGGGTAACTTAATATATGTGCCATTTTTTTTTAACTGTAATCACAGCTTTGTAAATATATAAACATGTAGGCATTCCTTAAGACCAAACCAGTGTCCCTAGAGTTATTTTTACAATTCAACACGATTCAACATTCAAAACCTAGCAGATTCTAAGACTTTTTGATCGCTTTTCAGTTCAGCAATGTAATGAATCATGACATGGTCTTCATATGCCTTATATGCGTCAAAGCTTAAAGTACTTTGTGATCCATCCATCCATTAATGTGATATGTCCAAGAACAACCTCAAATACAAGTACACTTGATGGCCTAACATGGTGAGATGCCAATCAACGTTAAAACAACAACTTTTTTTGTCGCCAGTGCTTAAGCAGTCTCTAAGAACTAGTCAGAAAGCTTTGGGCATAGATCAACGGACCTCCTATCTGTAATGTCCCAGAGTATTGGCAACAAAAACCCAGAACAAGACGCTGACATAATGATGGTTTTACAAACCGGACTGGGGCCCG
Source organism: Merlangius merlangus (assembly GCA_900323355.1). Lineage (NCBI taxonomy): Eukaryota > Metazoa > Chordata > Actinopteri > Gadiformes > Gadidae > Merlangius > Merlangius merlangus. The sequence continues at coordinate 13,051 of OOFH01111830.1, forward strand.
CATTCAGTGTCTATATGAGTAAAATATGTTAATAAAGTATTTTTGAAATGCAAGATGACTGACTTATACACTTCACTTTCACATCTCGATAAAAAGCAATATGTCGAGCTCCTTGGTAGGAAATGAAAGGTGTTTTAACCAAAATGGTGACTGTATCAAGACAAGGCTCTCTTTATTTATAACAATACTTTAATTCATATTAAAGTGCACAGCATTAAGGCACATTTTTCCCTGGGCACTCATCTTTTGTGTGAGTACTGTCAAACAAGTAATAGAAAACTTCCCAGATCACAGATTAAATGTTTTTACTTTGACAAAATAAAGACAAACGGGTAATTAAAAGACACTATTTCCAGTAGTTTTCTTTCAGATGACCTTCAAACCCACTTTACCAAATCCATCACGTTTTTTTACTTCATCCAAATAATTAGTGATTATTTGAGTCATCACAGTGAGTTAACATAAACATACAGTAGAAGTCCAGGGGTCTCATTTATAACGGTTGCGTACGCACAAAACGGGGCTGAAAGGCGTACGTGACTTTCCACACCAAGGTTGTGATCTATAAAAAACTAACTTGACGGGATAATGTGCGCAACCCTAAGCAAACTGACCCATGCGTACGCATGGTTTGGAGGAAAAGGAGAATTGGCGACACAGACGATGTGGTGGTGAACTGAAGTCAGACAGAAGAAATGTAGAGTGAGAAGAACGATTATGTTTTATCATCGCCCTTCATAAGTTTAATTTCAACCCGTATCATGCGTTAAATCTATGTAATCAGAATAATTTCATTGTCAACTGCGTTATTTCTCAGTTATAACTGCAGAAACATCTCCTTAGAATCTAAATGAAAAAAAATTCTATATTTAATCCCGTCACTCCATACTGTCCACTGACGGCGCGACTGCATGGAATAAAACATCAGTCCAACATGTGTCAATAACATAATATTTTTATGTGACACTGTAAACACCTAATCAAATGTCAATTAAATCCCAAGTGTGGAAAGCAAGCCACATACTCCTCATCACAATCGTTATATTATTGTCTGTTCCTCTTGATGCTTTTCATGACAGATCAGGCATTAAAAAGGGGTTATGTTCAAGAACATTTACGTGGGTGATTACAAACTGATTATCCAAGGTGTTCTCGGTCAGTCTTATCACCGTAACCCTATAGCGGTGAGCCTCGTGCGTAATGCTGCACTGCTGGAGGACCATGCAAATGGCAGGATTCGGAGGGAGAGGGTCTTCAGGGACCATAACGATTTATTGGTACATAAAAATATGTACCTTTATGTCAGACCACTTCTTTTTTAATTCTGGGACTGTGCGCTCAATGCCACTGACAAAGTTTACTGCTGCAGCAACATGTTGCACTCTGCTTTTTGTTGTTAGTGATCTCAATCCTGTGACCGCCGAACAAAACTACTTGTCGGGCCTCCACCTCACACACAAGTGTCTCCACTTCAACCTCCCTGAAATTTCGCTTTTTTGATTTTCTCAGTCCTTCTGCCATTTTTTCAGACTAGACTTAATACTTGCATCTGAGTCTGTTTTATATGCAGATCGCATTCATGAGGTCGTTTGCATTGACTATTTATGGTTAAAAAGGGGCGTGTACAGGGCGGAACGTGAAGCTGATTCAGCTGCGCACACTTGTAGGCACTCCGTGATTCATAAAGCAAAGATTGCTTAGAGGTGTGCGTACGCAGGGTTTTTTGCGTGCGCCAAAAAATATTTTGGCGCACGCAAAAAACTTGGCTTTTAGGCGTACGTACACTTTTAGTAACGATCCCACGCACAGTTTTATAAATAAGACCCCTGAACATGATCCAGAAAACAATGAATTGACTTCCATCCAAACCGAATGGAGGAAGTGTCCCAGGCCCTTCATCACAGCTCGTTCCTCCACTCTGGGTCCAGCTGCTGCTGAAGGAGGCTTTCTCCTGTCTCTTCTGTCTCCCCTGGGGGGGTTAAGATGACACAAGGAAGGAGGTGAGTGTGGGTGGGAGGTTGAGATGTTTATTGGTGTGTGCGTGTGTTTTGGGGAGAAGGCTATCTGCAGACTGGGGCGGGGCATGGCTAGATACCAGGAGGCATCAGGCCCGTTCAAGGCCGTAGTCTGGCTGGTACACATCCTGGTTGTTTGATGCGAGCTGGCCAAAGTATCAGTCTGCAAACCGTTAATACCCAACTATATCAAACTAATGTTTCTAACCCAAATACTGAAATATTTACTGATATTTTCATCTAAAGATTAACATAAAATCAATCCTAAATGATCTAATATAAAAACATTAAAACCAAATTCAACAATCACACCATACGTAAACCTTTTTTGATGCGTCCATTTCTGTTGTAGTACTTGCATATAACCTCTCTCAAACACATCTAACAATTATTTTGTGATACACGGGTATAACTGTCATTATATATGTTTATTCTGACAATATTAAAAAGAGTAAAAGCCACCTGGTGTGAGGACAGAGTCAGGATTTCTGTCCGGTTCTGCTTAGCTATGCTGCTCATATGATTGGCCCGTTCAGCCGTTAGCTACAGCCAACACGGCCCCATCCTACTATATAGTTATTTTAATTCAATAACCTTTTCAAAGAGTTTACAGTGAATTCATGATTATATCATTGCAGAACTTGCTCAAGGATGCCTACAGCTAGTCCGTGCACACTGGGGATCAAACCTAGTACTTTCCCGCTGGGGGGAAGCTACCCCAGCTACTGACTGAAACGTGGGGAAACTGATGTTTGTGGGCATAATACCTTTTGGTTCGATGCTTGTCCATAGGGCGGCGAGTCGGGCCACCACATCTTCCTCTTCCTCTGCGTACGAGACACCAGTGTAGCCACCGCTGTCTTTACAGTACTCGATAAAGCTAGAGATGGAGGAGGAGAAAGAGACAGAGGAATAAGTACCAACAACTACTAGCTTTCATTGAACCCAGCCGCCGAAGGAATGTCAGCAGACAAACATTCCCTTTTTATTGTTCAATTCATACATTTTCTAGGGTTCGTTAGTTTCTGCAGCTCGTACACTCGCTCCTATTGAGGTCCAAACAGACATTCATAGCAAAACACCCACCTGTTCCAAACCGGATCTGTACCGAGCACTATGGGGTTTCCCACCATGATCAGCAAGGCTTTGGCACGAGTCACTGCAACATTAAACCTCTGCCAAAGCAACAAACAAAGGATCCAAAGATGACCTTAATGTGTGTGTATGCTTATTTGTGGCACACCTCTCTACCCGTGTATAACATATACATTCATGAGTTTTATTTTGTGCTTTGTTTTAATGGTACTTTTAGAATTTCACAACCTGCCACCTTACCATCCAAAAGTTTCATACATTAAAATTTAGACATTTGTTGTTTGAGCCTGACCAATTGTCAAATCTATCTGCCATTGGCTGATGGCTGGTGTTTATGGCCGTTTGTGTAGGGGCGTTTGTAAGGCTGCACACCTTCTCGTTCTTGACGAAGCCCAGGTCGAACTGTTGGTCGTGGTCTGCGTACTTGGGGCTGCTGCGCACCGTGGACACCAGCATCACCATCCTCTCCTGGCCTTGGAACTCCTCCACAGACCCCACCTGACATGAGACACCACATAATTTAACCAGTCCCTCGGGAAAAAGCACAATCATCGTTTTGTTATCAGCAAACAATTCTGACTCCCACCTTCAAGTATTTAGTGAGGTCTGTGTTCTTCAAGTCTTTTTCCAATATCCTGAGGCCCTTCCGGATCTTCAGCACCTGTTTTTCAGGGGGAAAGGTTGGTTTTTATTTTCAGTATGCCTTTCACG
>OOFH01111831.1:0-18393 GCA_900323355.1 Merlangius merlangus
GCGATCCAGTCTCACACACACACACACACACACACACACACACAAGATCCACATGAACATGCAATCCACACACACATACAGTCAACTCACTTTAGTGTCTCATGTCGATCTGGGTGTTGCTGGATAACTTTGGCCAGAGCATCATACTCTGCAAAAAAATAAATATAGAATGAGTTCAACAGCAACCAATGCAGTATTAACAACGGCTCAGTAATTAAGTAAGTATTTACTTAAGCAGCGCAGAATCCACATTGTGCACTCATATTGTACATAATGCTGGCTGGGATGCAATGATGAGGCATCAGACAATCAAGTCATCTTAGCCTGAATACATAGGTAAAAAGCACCGGAGCAGGTTGCTAATAGGCCTACCATGGACAGTATCAGAACGATAACCTGTTGAACTAAATGGATGTGGTAGGCTACACCACGGGATGCATCGGCAGACCACCGCCACATAAATAAAGGTAAGACACGATATTTATTGCTTAAGATTTGCTGGTGCTGTGGCGAGGTCTTTTGTGTTTTTTGCACTCAAGTGGTCGGCTGTTTTAACTTGCAGTTGACAGTCGGTGGAGTCAGTCTCTTGCTGACACAAGGTGACTTTTGGTCATTCTTGCTTTGCTTGAATTCTGGAACAACTGTGGTGGGGAGTGCATGAGTTTTGGTCTTTTGCTTTTTTGGAAACGTTTTCTTCATTAAACGTGCCGGACAGATTGTGTATACATTTTATTCCTTAGTAATTAGCTACATGGGTATGCTGTCTTTCATTACCTGCACTAAAGAGAGAAAAAAAAAGTGCATCCTCATTGTACCCAGCCCTTCTGAAAATGCACTACCGAATGCGTCTCTGTCCCCAGCATATTTCAAACCAAACTGACGCCCATGCTTGAATGGATACTGAAGTGGAAAAGGGACAGAATATAGCATACCTTGTCGATTTTTACGTATTCTCTTTGCCCGCTGAATCTCCTTTTTGCATTCGGATATCTTCTCATGGGCAGATGTTATGTTTTCTTCTACATTGTGAAAGTGAAGATGGGCAAAACATTTATTTTCTAAAACAACATTGCATTGTCACAATTTTCAAGTAAAAAGGGGTTGGTTAATCTGCATACCTATGTTGGAGTATATCTTCTCATAATTCTCCATCTCCCGAATGTTCATGTCATAAACCATCAATGTTTTAAGCATTGAGAATTCACACTGTGCCAATGTTCCATGCATCCTCTGGTGCTGTGTAAACCTGCAAGGGGGAAGACAACGATTCGTAAGTCCGAGTAAATCTTAGGTTCATGATCATAACGTGTATCATTGTGGTGAAGAACTCCATTGAAACATCCAATCACTTGCTTACCCCTCCTCCGGTGTAGCAGGGGAGTTGCACCATTTAGTAAAACTCTTCAGGAGTACATTGATACGCCGATCATCCCCGGCTCCGTCCCCATCAATAAGAAGACGTTTCCGAATCACTTCATCTAAGGTTAAGGAAAAAAGGGTTCAGCACGATGCAAAGTCCTTGTGATGTTGCAAGCTAGCCTTTTAGCCCCCCGACCAACGCTTATTTATGAATGGTATATCTATATGCTTTTGCACTATCGTTACTACCCCGTAGTATAACTTAATTTGCAAACAACATACAGTCGGGTGAGCAAAACATTTATTTGAAATGTGTGGTTAGAAAATAAGTAAAAAACAATGGAGCCTTACCGTCTGTTACAGCGCCCATGTCTACTCGGATCAAATCAAACTTTATTAAACCGGAAACGAACAATGCGCTCCACCTCTAAAAGGGACAGTAGCGATTGGCTGGTGGGAAACGTGTTTCTTTTTAACCTGACAGCATAGAGGGTGCTTCTGATTATCTGCTTGTCGGATATTAATGTACAGTTATTGGGATTAATGAAATTATTTAACTTTTACTTTTATAATTAGAGGTCAGGTTGTGTATGTGTCAGCAGTTATTGATAACATGCGTTGTAGTCGAACGGTGACGTTCGTCCCCCAGAATGCAGTCTGGTAAACAGACATGGAAGCACCTGGTGAAGACCTCCACAGCCAGCAGTGAACACTGCATTCGCTCTTTTTCACGATCTTCCTTCTTCTTTACTTCATACATCCAGCTGATTAGCGTCAGTCCGAAGTAACGCTTGCATATACAGTGTGTATAGCCTCGGTAAGACTAAAGTGGTTGTTAGTCGAAGACGGTTAGCAATGACTTATTCTGTGTTGCCAAGCTTTTGCCAGCTTTATTGCTAAGGCTAGTCATGGCTGGCCACAAGCTTGAGCTAGCGAGCTAATTTAGCCACTCCTCTCAAGGAGTACTTGTAGGAGACCTGATAATGTTTTGGCCAGACTAGAAGGAGCCTTGATTCATGTCACTGTGTTTATGTAAATGTAGGCTATCAGTGATTTCTAATCGCATCAATCGATCTACATTTCGACACGGCGTACTGTTTTCCTCACAACGTCGTGGTGTATGGGTGGCGACAGTTATGGCAATGAAACTTTTACTGTGGATGGTAGGTTAACAACTGCTGAATAGTTCATGTTTGTTGTTTCTGTCAAGCTGTGTATATGGTTTCAAAGTGCTTGTGGTGAAGTTGACTTACTCTTCATTAGTGGTAGTTGGCTTACTAACAGATGTCGATATTGTAAATTAGAACAATCTATGACAGCAACATTGACTAGCGAAATTGGATGATTATGATACATGTATGGTGACACTAAAATATATTTTGTAGTGATTGTGTACTCAAGAGTTTGAAGTGAACTTTAAACTCTATGCACTAGTCTTAATTAATATAACATGCGTTTGAGTATGCTTATTCCTGTGTCTAATAGATGGAATCGCTTGAATTACATTTATTTGTGTCTAGCAGCTGTGAGAAAATCATCTGTATGTGTGTATGTATGTATGTGTGTAGAGTTTTAATCAAGTTTCAATCTACTTCATATTAACATGTATGCATTTCCTTTTTATGGGTATTCGGCCTATCTGGTAAAGGCATTGACTCAGGACTAAGCCCAGAGTTTTGTAAGTATTCTGTTTGTTGTTATTGTTGATTGTTGAAAATATTTGAAAGCTGCGATTGAGATTACGATTTTCACATAAATGTTGCTAAGTGTTAAGTAAATCGAGATTTGCAAGTGAGCTTGGATATCTAAATGAACATTGATTTGGCCAATTAGATTCATAGTGGAGATTCCTGTGTTTTCCATTTACTGTGAAGAAAGTATGTCTATAGCCTACCAGGCATATAAAAGATAGTATTAAAGAAAATATGAATCATTGGGAACCTTTACTCACTGGGAACATGTACCCAAAAAACCAAACGAGAACTTGTGTATTGAATAACACATAGGCCTACATGCTGGTTCAATTTCTAATCTCATCAACTGATTAGTTTGAGGCAAAAAAAAAGTCAAATCAAAGGGAACATGTATTGCATTACTCTGCAGTGGCAAGTAACTTCTAAAGCAGAGAAGCAGCTCATCAGGATACAAATGTTATACATTATCTTCCTGACACACTTTTTTTAATTTCCTAACCAATAATTCAATCAATTCAAATATTCACTATTTCCTTTTCAGTCCTTGTGGAAGGCAACAATCACCAAAACTGATGACGATCCACTAGTTCAATTAAGACAGAGAAACTTTTTCACGTTTGACACGGTAAGCATTGATTTTCAACCAAAGCCAACTATATGAAACTGTGAACCTTACATGAAATGTTGTAATCCTACAATTAGCAAAATATATTGGTAAATTAAGTAACATTGTAATATATTATACTTTTGTTACTCTATAATATTTCTTTGTATGTTTTGAACTCGGTGGATAGTGTCAGCTGAATGGAAAAATAGATTGAGTCTGAAGGATATGGATGCTATGAAAAACACAATGTTGAAAAAAAGATTTTAGAAGTCTTATCATGAAAATAATTCAAAATCAAGCTAAAGTCCTAGAATAAGTGGCGCTGGCAGTCTACTTCTCTAATTGTATCTATTTATACTGATGTTGGCACACTCATTGGCTCATATTAGCAAGCAATGTATAATTTGTAGCATACCTTTGAGCTTTTTCTCAAATATGCAATTAAAGGTTCCCCATTTTTGACACAACAACCAGACACATGGATGTTTTAACATTGTGGCCTAAAGATGCACAGATTTAAAATCAATGATGGAATCTGAGTATCAACACATGCTCTGAGTTATTCATGCCTTCAACTATAATATAGTGCAGTTCCATCCGCTACAGAAGCTACAATATTCCATTTACATGTCTTGAATATGCTTACTGGCGTTTATGTGGTGATGGGGAAGTGAGTAAAAGTGTTCATACTTTTACTTTCTCTCATTACTTTCTCTTGATCAGAGCATTGTTTTCATGTTGTGGAGCACGTGCATGTGTTAACCTGGACCCCCTTCCTTGGAATTAGTTTTGAGAACCACCCCTGGCATGCTATAATCCCAGTGTAGTGAAATGGGATGGATGACAAATGATGTTGTATTTTCTACCCTTTTCTCGAGGGGGCTCTGTACCCTACTGTTGTGTCTTTGCTCTCCATATAAGTGTTTTCAATGTTCTTAGGCTACAGTCAAGGACAATAGGTGTCAGCCTGAGACGGCAAGGAAGGTCAACTCATGCACACGACACAGCCCAAAAGTGACAGGCGGTGATATATGGTGAGGTACAACAAGGTGTATCATAGTGGGGGCAATCTAGCCATTTATCAGTTAGCTGCAGTAAACAAGCTACCACTAAGTTGACTGTTCAACTGAAAGGAGACAATTAGCATCACTCCCAAACAACGAAGAGCTGAAAAGCAATGTGGTTTTAAGTATAGTTTTGATGCTATTGCAAGCTTAAAGAAATGAGAGGCCTTCTCTGGAAGCACAGTGCAGCCACTAAGTGATGGTTAGGTAACACAAGGTCTTCTAGGTACAATGTCTCACCTGTCAGAGGTTATCACATTAAACCGCAGAGGGATTGAAGAAGGCTAAACAATGGGAGAGTCTGCATCTGACATGTATGAAGACCTTTGAAATCATAAATATTCAATCAAAAAATAATTGAGTTCATTACAGGGCACAGCAAATTATAGAAGAGAAGACCATGCAAACTGTTCAAGGTCACATACAATAACTGTTTAATCCTACATGGTGATTGAACTGATTATTTAATAATTTACAGTGAATTTATATGACGATCTTGCGTTTGGGCTGTGGGTCCAGCACTATAATCAATACCGTGATTGTAGCGCCGTTTGTTAAATGGTTCAGACAGAGCGCAGGGGGCACATATGGGGCTAATCCTGCCCATATGGAGAGCTACCTGTCAACACAGAAAAATAATTAATAATTGACCACTTTTATCATTGAAGATTTAGAACCAACACAAGGGTGCTGATTCATTTTCTTGTCCATAGAGAATTGGGCAGTTCCCTAGCCAATCCAAGATGCAATGTGTGTGTTCCCATGACGACAGTCCCCAATGCTTCAACAGGACAATTATACATATACTGGTGATAATATCATTATTTGGATATTATATTCTAATAGACAATAATAATTTGTATTCATCTTTAAAAAATTACAACTAATGTTTGTATCCACAATTAATGATTTAAGGGTAGTTTCTGTGTACCGTAATGTCAGCATGAAGCCTGATCATCATTAGTTTTGCCCAATTCTGACAATGTCTCCCACATTACTACTCTGCAGTGCTTTGGCAAAGTACCAGAGGGCACTGTCTCTTTAATTGTTTTAATTTATGTATTTATTTCCTGGAAGAGAAACCTTACACAATTCCGCTCATCTAGAAACTGAAAGTGGTGCCTAGTCTAGTAATCGGAGGAGATCCCATGATGGCTCATGGCTATCCTACTTGTTTGAATGATGCAGGACCAGTCGTCGATATTGGGTCTTCAACGCCACATTTTCACTTGCAATGTGATGACTGATAATTTCTTCAAATACCATTTGAGGGGCATACAAGTCTCAAACTACTAAATGAAGACACTTTAAACATGATTCTCCATTATATCAGAGTATGGCCATAGGTATGTTTGGCCCTAGGTGATATCTTGATGGCCCCCTCCCTTACTGAAATAATTGTACTTCATCACTACCCAGCTAAATCGCTAAACATAGCTAAACTCCCTCTAGTGGTGGAAATTTGAACTACAGTAGACCTATTATTACTTTACATACTATACCATTGGAGCTGGGACAACAAGGATTTAACTGTGATGTTACAAAAGCTGTATTAAGTGGGTCAATAAATGGACCTCAGCTTGAAATAAATAGTTAATGAAAATAAACAAGGATAATGGGAGCAAAACTATAAAAGTAGACGTGTTAATCAAACAAAACATTACTGAAGCAATATTCTCAAATTAATCAAAATGTAATTAAAAAACCGAATGTAACTGGTAAGGTCAAGGCAATACAGAGAACTATCGTATTGCTAAGTATGATGATGCAAACATTATCCATGCAGCAACAAAAGAAAATGGTAGTACTGTGTCTGTAAAAGTGCATTGTGTTGGATTTAGTAGTGAGATTGCAGAGCCGTCATTTCTTGGCTACTGTAGGGGGGCATCGTAAGAGGAGACGTTAATATTAATGTAAAGGGCCCTTTCCAGGATAACACTTATTTTTATGGGATTATACACTTATTGAAAAATGCGGGATTAATATTATGCTACCATTCTGCTAAACCCGTTATGAAAGATTTCACTTCATTCTACACTTCACCTTTTAAGCAAGAATACAATTAAATTAGATGATATATAATTGCATATTTTTGAATTATTAGCAATAACTTACATTCAGCCATTTCATGCAGTCTCTAGAATGCAGGTGTGGCATTTTCAGGTATTAAATGAAGGGGCTTAAACGTTTCGTAGCCTACCTCTCCTGTTCTACTGACCGAGCACCATCATGTTAAACGGTAAATTCATGTCCATGTCACATGTCACAAAATGGGAGGCTTAAGAGAAATTCTGTTAAAAGAGAAAGGTATATAGATACTTTGTTATTTCTGAGCGAGGTTGGAATTTTAACGTTATTATAATTACTTTTATTTCGTGTATTTTCTGTGCATGTTAGGGGGTCCACTGGGTTGGGGGCCCCCATAATCAGGCTGTCCCCTATGCGCCCTGCCATAATAGACGGGCTATCTACCGAGTAACGACTAATATCTCGGGCAATGTGCTGTTAATTGATAGACCATATAGCAGCCTATTCATTTGAACATGCTTTTCAGAGCTTTCCTAATCTAAACTTAGAGAAGCGAGAACTTGAATTGCTCGCCGGCCAACTTTTACGTCAATGCATGTCTGCCTTAAGATGTATAGATGTACACGGAAACAACCGAGTTCGAACCACAGGGGCTCAGCGAGCATAAGTACTAGGCGAAAGGGACCAGAACAACACGCTGCCTAACCGGGAATAGAAGATGTATGCACAAAGCCACGCTCGCTGGTGTCCATCAGCGGGCTATAGGAATCCTCTCACGAGCGACCATGTACGTTAAGATGACTCCTGTTTTGTTACATTGTAGCGGAAAGAATGTCGGAAAGGGCCGATGATGACGTCAGGGGCGAACAGCGCAGAGTGGCCAGGCAGCTGAAGCAGCAACAGCAGCAGCATATCCAGCGGGGAGAAAGCTCCACAGCAATGGCGACTGTTGCGGAGCGGAGATCCCTGCCTAGTCCAGAAATAATGTTCGGACAGCCTTGGAGCAACTGGGTCGATGCTTCCAAACTTCACGGCAACGACGGTAAGTCGCGGGCCGTCCAGAATGGGCGTATCGGCGAAATATTAACATGACGGCTGCCAGTGTTTTTGGCCGATTGCATGCAGTTTGGGGAATATGAAGAAACGCTACTGGTAGCAACAGCATGAGCAAGCAAGTGCAACTATTTATTTGTGTGCATCGGATTGACTTGATTCAGGTGCAGATTCAGAGGAAAGTTTAAAAGACTTCGGGAGGAACCGAGAAGCCATGCGCTTGTGCAGAGAAGGTAAGCGTTTGTTTTTGGCCATAGGTGTGTTTTGATTCCGAGGCTTTGCACATCACTAAAAAGATTGTTACATTTCACATGCGCGTATATCATTTAAGATCCGCTTACATCGACCGTACCACAGAACAAAAAGTAACCAATAGGACTATGCAAGCCTGTCTTTTGTAGACTTTAAGATTTATAGCTTCAAATAACTTCATATGTGGGTCATCCACAACTTGATCCATCTAGTGTTGGTCATATAGTAGTATAGCCCAGGTGTACTTAAGACTGACATACTGTCATATTACTATTTCATTGTTTAGTATTTAGAAACCTTGTGATTAATAGGCCAATTGGGATTCTTGGAGTTCTGCTGTGTTGTAGAACTCTAATAGAAAATAATTATGCGGTGTAGAAATGCACGTTATTAGCCAAGTTTGACTGAAAAAGTCTTAAATGCTTTTGGTGATAAAGGAAACTGCACAAGGGTACACTTTATTTTAATCAATGACGCTATAATATTATCTTATACAATGGCAAAATGTAAGCAATTTTCTCATGTCTCAAGCTACAATATTAGACTTTTATAGTATGAAGTGGTTAAGCACACTGCTAGGCTACTTACAAATAGGTTGTCTATTCTTGTCCTCTTATGCTTTTTACAAATATATTTAGTAACGTGTATCTTAAAAATAGAGTTCCATTAAACTGTTGGTGTGGCAGAGCCCCCTTCTAGCATTCAGACAAATCGCTGGCAAACTTAAACAAATACCTCTCAACTGCAAAGTACATTCTCCAACAAGTCATATACTATTTCTACAAGAAAGAAAGTGTCTTGAATATTGATACATCAGGTCCATGCTTATGAATATTATGAATATGGACACTGTTTCACACTGTATACGGGCTTCATTTTTATTTTAAATGTTCTAGCAAAGGCAGTGTTAAAACCCTAACCAATAATGTTTTAAACATTGATCCATCAAATTCTGTTCTACGGTATCACTAGACTGGCTACCCCCAACCCGTTTTACCGGCGATTTGAATTCGCACTGCAGCAAGGTCTGGAGAGGAGCAATTCATTTCTTCCTGCTTCCGATACGCTTCTGCGGGAGCCAATCACCAAGCTGGCTTTTCTCCCTGCCCTGCCATTGGCTTCTTTAACACAATGACGACAGGGAAGCGAAGGGAAGCAGCCAATTGCTTACAGAGTCTGTTGACCTAGGCCCGTTGATCACGCCTCTTGTGCTGAAGAACATGACAGCAGCCTCTCCATACCATGGTGAAATCTACGATTGAGCTTGGTCTGGCAATAGCCAGGCTAGGGTATCACATGTTCGCAGGAGGCATAAGGGTTCGCAGGAGGCATAGGGGTCTGCAGGACGCATAGTGGTTCGCAGGACACCCGGGGGTTCGCAGGACACCCGGGGGTTCGCAGGACACCCGGGGGTTCTCACTCCAGTAGCATCTATCTTGCTCAAATACATCCCTCTAAGGTTCATCCCTCTTATTGTCCCGTGTTTAGATAGCTAGGTGGATTGTCGCGATGGCTTCTTGCCCTTGTCCTTTTATTGCATGTTGATCTGGGCTTTATCCCTTGCACATTGTTCTTCAACTTATTTTACATCCATCGGCACATGTTTACGCTTCACACTACCATACTCACTGAAATGACTCGCGTAATCTCAACCACTGGAATAACGACGAGGATGGCAGGGCAAGTGTTAAGAGCCCTGGCGTGCATGTTGATACCTTGCAAAATAAATCAACATTGTATACCAGAGGCTTGATGCCATATCTAGCTTTCAATATACACATCGTTTTAATTCATCGTGCACATTAAAGCATTAGGGGTAATATATAAAGCCATGTTTAAAGCATCTTAAGACGACATAATTTAATAGTCGCAGACTAGAGACAGCAAAAGCAATCACCGGCACTTATAACACACTTAAGTCATGTTTATTTATTAGATGTTGGACACCAGAAGTCTAGTGTATAGCATAATGTGTTTCTGGCGATTCTGTCAAGTTGTGTTTGCAGATAAAATCAGTTAGTATTCAGTTAGTTAAAAAATGTTGTCTGGGCCAATAAATAATGTTCTGGTCATCAACTGAACATCCAAGGCTTTAAAAACGTAGTTCATCGTAAAAGTTGCAGTCATGAGTCGACGGTCAGTTTGTTGTTGTCTACAGTCTCTGTTGTGTACCTTTTTGTAGGTAAGCTTCATGATGCATATAGCCAGACCTTCAGAAACTTAAGGCTCTTAAAATGACATGATTCAGGACGCAACATTTCTTCTTGTCATTTATTATTTATTTTTTTACTCGACAACCTAGTCATACCCACTTGACGGCCTCTCTACAACACACAAATGATAACCCTCATTATGGAAATGGTTAAATCTGTGTGGGTTAGTTTGTGGGAAAAGGAATGGGGTGGGCTTGAAGTTAAAGTTGTGTTAACTGTATGCAAATGCACACATTGTTTGAAGTTCTTTGCCATTCACATCATATAGCTTCAGTTGGGCCCATTAGGACAACAAACCTGTAAGCAGACTTCGGTGATCCTCCTGTTTAAGGCTGTTGAAACTCAAAATTCATAAAATAATCGTTATAATCTATGTAATTTGCAGCTTCTATGAGATCTACCTTTACGAAGTTGAGGTGGAAATTCGCCACTCTTGGCCCTGCAGGCTATTTATCCTGGATGTTTTCTTTCAAAGTATAACTTGGCCCATCTGCAAAACAATCGTTGATGGTCGTTCTGTCTGATGGGAATTGTTTCTTTTCAATTTGAGAACTTGAGCTGGCCATACTATTTGCATTAGAGCTTTGCGGTAATACAGCATCGGTCAATTGTATACCATTAGAGAAACACAATAAGGCTTTTGTCTGTCCAAAAATGTTTTCCCTGTATGGTTTTCCGTTAGGTTCCTACACTTGAGTACTTGGCAGCCGTGTACTCAACCCATCCAGGATGGATGGAGATAATTAGTGGTGTATTTGTAAGGGCCTTGGTGCAACATATAAAATAGTCAATTAACATTGTCTCACTATGTGGTCTGTACCTTCTGAGGCAATCGCACAATTAAGTTAGCAATTCATTGGCCTTAGCAGCGGATAGCATTATTTTACATACATTATTGACTAGTGTAATGACTTATTATACATATAATTTGCGATCGTTTTGGAGAAGACGATTACATTTATAAAGCGCCTTATTGTATATAATGGCCGCAAATTAATTAATAAATAAATGAATGAATTGCAGTCTAAAGCAGTTTGGATGCTTTATGGGGGAGGCTGACCTAAATAGTTTGTCTGTGTGCTTAGGTTATGCTGTTTAGAAATAGACAGGATCATGGGCCTGCAAGGTCAGGGAGAGTGCTTGGGGAGCAGGCCACGGACACATTGGTTACTTACATTCTTATTGAAGGGAACCCAGTCTGGTAGAAATTATTCAACAATTCAGAAAAGGCCATGCCCTTCTCCCTGCTCAGTATGACCGTTGTCATCCAGTTTCGTCATGTTACCAACTCCATGGCTTTCCTCATGAGATACATATTAGGCCTCCATTCTGTGTGTGTTTATCTGTGTGAATGAGAGGGGGGGTTACAAGTGAATGACTACACCTCTCTTCCGTGACTCACCACCATGTTTCTCCCATGGTGTGATGCCGTTTTAACACGCAAGCATGACACACACACACGCACGCACGCCCTGGAGATTATCATATTGACGTGCATGATGAACGTTACCCTAGAGATCCCATTTCAGTTTCTTTTTATGTAGGAGGCAGTGGAAGTCGGGATAACTGGGAAATGAAGCATTGAATGTCAGCTGCCGGTCAGGCTCTGCATTGCTGTGTGTCTGTCTGTGCATGTGTCTGCGCGTGCGTGTGTGTGTCGATGGCTCGGCGGTGCTTAAAGCCAGCCTGAGCTGATACTGCCCCTCCACCTAGATCATTCATCACTGCCATGGAGGAGGGCGCTGAAATTAACTGGACTCTCATTCCCTCATTTGGTGTAGTGCTCACACACGCCTGTCACCCTCCCCGCTCCTTCCGTTTCATGGCTCCTCTGTTCTCTTTGTCTCACTCAAGCCTGGGCGTATGTCTGGACACAGCGTTTTTCTTTTTCCACCTTCACCTCTTTTTAAGCATTCCTCTATCTTGTTCGCCTCTCGTTCGCGCCGGTCTCTCACTGCGATCATGTTCACTGCGTTTCTCGCCTCAGTTGCTGACTTTCTCTCTCACCCATTTTTATCTCCGTCTTGTCCTTGCGTACGGGAACTGAAAAAAAGGAGAGGCCGAATGAGGCTGACACAATGGCGCTCTACCACTTTTCAAGTCGGGCCATTTCGGCGGTACAGTCGGTGCCAGTGAACTGCATGCAGAGTAGCACAGCAACCCAGCCAGGCAGCTTCTCTTTTTTTCAGACGAGCAAGTGGAACACTTCATGGAGAACACCGTCTGATTCAGAGTGGGTTCTGTTTGATCCTGCCTGCAGAAAAAGGCATTTGCTTGTTCGGACTCTAATGTATTCCTGCTGGGAGCAGCTTATTGAAACTGAGAATACAAATAACGAATATTGCACAAACTATGCGGAAATAAGACAGGAGTGACTAAATTGTACTGGGCACTGCATTGTTGTTACAGATAAAACACACGCAGTTTCTTCCGAACTCGAGTTTTGGCATCTGCGCTGTTTAAATTGGCACTGTTTATGAGCAATGATAGCTATCTTTGCATACTTGCTCTCTTTTGCAGCGAAGCAAAGCCCTCAGCAATGCATGTTGGCAAAGCAATTTACCACTTAAATTCTATATTGTTCACAAGCCTCTCCATAACAAGACTGCTAATGCCGTTCCCCATGGCAATCCCCAAAAGCTGTGAAAATAAGGCTTTTTACTGCATGACAGTTGGAGTAGACACTTGACAACTGATGTGCAATCTTAGATAAGCAGTGGCTTGTTGATTTATCCGCATCAGACGGCAAATGGCCTCCAGGCTGAGGAAACCGGCCAGGTAGGCCCTTCTTCAAGTGGCTTCATAATGGCCCTCATCACTTGTAGACTCCACCAGTAGCAAGGCTGAGACTAGAGGACCCTTGACGGTCTCGATGGAGTGTGCACTGGAGATCAACTTCAATTCTGCCCTCCACGCGTCTCTTCGCCATGCCCCAGGCGATATCTCAATTAGTCTCCCTAATTTGGCGGTTTCCAGTTCTCTGGACTGCGATGAGATTTATGCGCTTTAGAAAGGAATTTCAGACGGATGATCTATCTGCACCCTGTTTGGACTGATTTAATTTGCCATAGTGGGGCCTGCTGGGTTATTATTCATATATAGTTTCGATGGGGTCAGGAATGGCCCCTTTATGCAGTGTGTAACTATCTTTTTTCCACAACAACTAATCTAAAACTGTTCTTTCTCAGAATAGCATCCAAGTGTGGATTTTGCACTTTGTTAGAAAATTCTGTCTAAGTTGGCATTAAATACACCTACATTCTTGATGACTGTGCTACATTTAGAACTGCATCCTGTCTATGTGTATGTCTGGACGTTTCTGTTGACTAGTTCAATTACTTTTGTGCAAGGGTACATTGTTCTCTTTGTTGGTACCCATAGCTCATAGGGCTTGAAGATGTTAACTGTTCAAACCAGGAATCAAACTGCATATAATAGTTCTAAGCAGAACGTTATTTACGTATCTTTATATAATTTAATATTGGATACTGTACCAATTGTATTTTACTATGTACTTTGCAAAGCAGTTTTTTTCATAAACAGGCATTGAATATTGGCATGCCGTGCAAAATATATAAAATTATCCAAAATGCATCTTAACTTATTACATAAAAGTAAGATAATATCTTGGTTCTTCTGGTTGCTGTATCTAGATCGATTATTTGCAATTGGTCATTGTCAATGCTTCTCTGACTGTCACCACTGCAGGGAAAGAGATTCAACAGAAGAGTTCAACTAAAACTTCAGTCTGGGATCATTTATTTTGAAAATCCCTGTAACTATACGGTTGCATTGTAAAATACATTGTAAGTACCTCTTTACGGGGGTGAAGTTTTGCTCCCTGCTAGGGCACTGAATAAGTGCTGCCCTAGTTTATTTACCTCATCCTGACTTCTGCCATCTCTGCTACTTCTACAGATATGCCCATATTTGGCCAGTGTCCCGCGCAGGACGACTTCTACCTGGTCATGTGCAGCCACTGCAGTCAGGTAGTCAAGCCGCAGGCCTTCCAAGCACATTACGGTAAGTCTCCGGCTCTCCCTCTCTTACTCTGAAGGCGTTTCATAGTGGAGGGCATAGTGAGTGGCCCATTTAACAGCCCGTAACAACAATCTCTTTTCATCAATTTGCTGGCTCCCATGGAAAAAGATTGAAAGGATATCTGTATACACACGCAGTATGAATTACCTTCTAGGGATGTCCCCAAGAATCACTATTGCCATACCATCGGCTTCAAGGAAAGCAAAATAGAAAGTTAATTTGAAAGGCCAGTCCTTCTAAAGTAGAAAGTACATCATCATATCATGTTAGGAAGCAAGTATGGGTATAACTCCCCATTCGGACCCCCATGGAACTTAAATGAAGTGATCCTTTATTTCAGCTCTCTACAATGAATTAAATCCTTAACCGGGAGGCTCACTATCATAGAAGGCTCTTCCCATTGAGTCTGTGAATAGTCATCTATTTGGGGGTCACAGATGCCTCTTTAACCTTACTGCCGTTAACGCAAACACCATCCCTCCCTGCGATTTGATGCTGTTTTAAAGCAAGTTCTGGGTTAAGCCATTCTGTGCTAGGGCCAGGGCTGATGCATGGGAACGTAAGACGGATGATCAGCAGAGGGGGAAGTTACAGCATGGTTCCTGGCACCTCTGGGATCCCTGCAAGAAACCTGCTTTGGGCTTCAGGGCACCAGCGGAGGTAGTTCGCACATACTCCCGGGTATCAGCTCCATGTTCTTCAAGCATGCCGCTAACCCAGTCGGCCTATTCTCATCAAGGCAACCTGAGATGATAAATTTCTCGCCTCCAGTCTTTGTTGTATCATGCTTACAATTCTTAAGTAAAGGGTTGGCGTCATGTGTTCTTGAAGATGTGTGTATATGGCCTCTGTTGCATGCGTGTCTTCTGCTCATGCATTATCCAATTCCAAAGTCAAGATTAGGATGGCAGGTTGTGTTTGTGTATAGGCATGTGGGTCGTTTAACTTCCCATCCTACGGGGCCAGTTAAACTGGTTTTTTTTTCACCAGTATGCCACGGAAAAGCACTTAAATAAGCCTCTAGAACAAATAGAAAAGTGCTTAAAAAACATCTTAAAAACAAATCCTAATACTCACCTTTGCAATATCCTGGCTTTTTACTATTGGGGAATTCACGTACAGCGTAAAAGCAATGGATTGGTCAATATAATTTTAAGGGGAAAGCTGGCAAATGGGACACAAGGTGTCCCATTTGTTGAGTTTTGGTGGTGTGAACATCGATTGTCCAAAAGCACATTTAAACCAGGGTCTCAGCGCAGAGGACCATCGCCGTATCCATCCATGGATCTAATTTAGCCAATCACATTTGTTTCTTCAACAGTTTTTTTTAAGTGACGAAAATGCCACCTTTTTTAAAGAAGCTGCTGTGTGAGCAGTCTCTTCAACAGGGTCTTTTCAACAGTTAATAATCGTTTCATTGGGCAGGGCTGTGATAAGAAATGATATAATTACGCCGGCCTTGTACTTGAATTTTAATTGAATGTTTCGTGCGGTGGATTGGGATAATTTAGCTGCCTGTTCCACTTCCTTAAGGGGTTATATCATTCAGCTTGCACTACCACCTGTTTTAAGGAGGAACTATTTCCAATATTGGGGAGGTTTGTACACATGGGGATGGAAGATGGTTGTTACAGCAATGGTTCTTCAAATCTAGCATGGTTGAC
Source organism: Merlangius merlangus (assembly GCA_900323355.1). Taxonomy (NCBI): domain Eukaryota; kingdom Metazoa; phylum Chordata; class Actinopteri; order Gadiformes; family Gadidae; genus Merlangius; species Merlangius merlangus. Next base: position 15,976 of record OOFH01111831.1, read on the forward strand.
TCTGCTCTCCCAGGGGTATCTCTAGAACCATAATTTGGTACCAGTCTTACTGTGCTTCGTTTTCTACAATACTGAAATTGAGATTTATAGCCGTAGAGGAAGAATTCAGATAAGTGAACAGCTTCCTGTGGAATTGGATGTTGAGAATAGTGAACAGGCTGGAGGCTGATCCTGTTTATGTGGTTGTCTTCTTGCCCTGTGAGTTATTATGCAGTGTCTTGATTTATCTTCACTTGCAGTGAAGTTGTTTTATATGAAAAATGACCAAACGGACACTTCTCAAGGTCAACCATGAGGGGGGGCTATACCATCACATGCCTCCCCGTGAGCCTGTCACCCAGCAGTCAAGATAAGATAAATGATACGATGAAGGCATACCTGGACAAGACCCAGAGCCCCTCTGTTATCATACATGTGATTTAGCCGGTGCACAGTGAGCCAAAAATAAATTCATCAAATAATTTCTCATGCAATTTGCCACTTTAGCACACCCCTCTTTTGTATCGTATGATGCTGACATATGGCAGGGATGTGATTATAATAATTAGCATGCTCATTAGCGAGAAAGAAAACGTCTTCTAAATATTTTAGTTGGGATGAATCTCGCAAGTGCTAAAAAAAAAACATTTTACCGGCCTACATTTCGCTAGCTGCACTATACTAGGTAGCTTTGAAACACGCACGCACGCACGCACGCACGCACGCACGCACGCACGCACGCACGCACGTACGTTTGAAAGCCCCCCCTTACTCCTCTGTCACTTCGGGAGGACCTCCCACTGGGCTAACGAGTTGTGCAGCCACTGATGCGGTCGCCGTGGAGGTGGTCCTCATATGATTGCAGCGTGTTCATCCATGCCCATCTGTCTACTCTTGGGTGTTTCTATTTTTTTGCTCATCTCCCATGGATGCTCCCAGCAGGGGCGGGCAGTCTGCAAGCTCTGCTGCTTCCTCTCTCTGCGATCTACATGAGAATCCAACGATAGCAGCAGTCGCTCTTTACACTACAGTGTTGATGAACACCTTATTCTGATTGGTCGATAACATTTATTTTCACCTGTCTTTTAACAGTTCGACATCATTACCCTACAAATCGGACATTAAAATTGGTTATTTTCCCCTTGAAGACCTAAAAAACAATGCTCAAAGCACTGTAGAATAACATCTTTATTTCTGCTAATAAAGTTGATAATAAACCAATAACTTTTAACTACCTGTTATATCTAATCATCATTGGTTACTGTGGTATAAGCGGAATAAACCACTCTTGGCAGTCCCGGTATTGAAAAAAATGTACTTGGGGGTGGTGATACGGTAGAGGTGACGCTGAGGTTGCTTAACACCACCATACATTATTTGCCAGTAATGGGACACTGGTTATTCCGTGAATAGCTTCCTACACACATACACCCCACACATTCCACTTCCTGAGTGCCACAAGGGAATTTAAAGTGGGGTCTTAACACAAAACAAAACGGTTTTGTGTTAAGACCCCACTTTAATTGGGAATATGCCTTATTACGTCAACATTTTGTCTCCATTCATAAAATAAGACCTTAATTAAGAGAAAACACGAGTACCATCCTATTTGGAACAGAACGTCCTGCTCTAATCAAAATGCAGGTAGCGTTCTTTTCGCTACGTCTAAGTGCCTTTTAGTACACTCCTCGGGACACTGGCGGCGATAGGGATGTTGATGTGTGGAGCAATGTCTGTGCAGCGGTTTACGTTGATGGCTGCGTCCGAGAGAGGGTTAAGCTTCTCTTGACACATGACGTTTAACGCTGTGGTGTGCTGCACATTTCATATACAACATTGCTCATTATGACACTTGTATACAATTAGCACAGGCTACAAAGTATCACAATGGAATCACAAAGTTGACGTGGGGATAACCACGGGGATACCCCGCCCCCACACCTTCCTAGAACTCTCTGCACAAAACTTTTTTTTTTAAAGCGTTTGAATATAGGCTGAAAGCGGGGGTTCCCTTACACTCCATGCAGCCTGTATGTATGCCACATATGCCACAATGAGGTTTCAGACTGGTTTATATTTAACCAGCCTGACTGGTATTGCATTGTAATGTATCCTTTACTAGGGAGCCGCCTTTTCTGTTCACTTTCCATCTCGCCCGCCCTCCGCCGCTTGAAGCTAGGAATTCCCCTTTAGCACCAAACAAACTGCATGTTGAAATTGGATGAAGAGTCTCCTCCTTTTTTTTAATGCCCCTTTTCTTTTCCTCACTATTTTTGTTCATTTTCTATGGAGGGCACAAGACACCAGTGCACTGTGGCCCTGTCCTGGTGTGACCACCTGGTGTGAGGTTGTGTGCGGGTTCTGCTGCTAAGGAGAGGGTAGAGTAGACAGAGGGCTGCATATGTCAAATGAGGAGGTTGAAACTAAAGACTAGAGTAG
>OOFH01111834.1:0-10119 GCA_900323355.1 Merlangius merlangus
GGTCTTATATCTTATACTAATCCACTACGCTACAGCCGCTACCTTTCGGCGGTCGAAAACATGCAATACATTTCTTAAATAGGGTGTATTTAAAGAGAATTCCCTAAATGATAGAATAAGGCAGGATGGACGTTGCTTATGCATTTTTTAATCATTTCTATTTCTATTTGGATTAATGGCGAACAATTCTGCATTTGGCATAGTTATTTTACAGACAATATGCAGAATCTTTTCACTTATACTCATATAGACTGCTTGATCTATCGTAAAGGTGAGAAAAATGACGCAAAAAACGCCCCTTTCACGTGAACGTGCACTGAACCTAAAGCGGAAAACCTGGTTCAACTAATTGAATCTAAAGTGAGCTTTGTGGTACCATTTAACTCTGATTGCGAGTTGCGGCTCTGTCGAGCCAGGTTTTCCCAAGTAAGCCTGGGTATGTTGAGCGAGTTTCGTGGTATACCCCCCTGCTGTAACCACTAAGAGAGTAAACAAAGGGAAATTTAGACACACTGCTAACGTCACAAATCGCAGACCTATCGCCTCCAAACCAAAAACAACAAAGCCTATCAACAACACCATCAGGATGGGACTACTTAATGTTTGGTCTCTTAAAAACAAACCATTTTTAGTTCAAGTTTTTATTACCACTTCTAAACTGGATTTTATATTTTTAACTGAAACATGTCTGGAACAAAATAACAGGGCAACCGTTCTGATAGAGACAGCTCCTCCCAACTATAACTTTTATGATGCATGTAGATTTTGAAAAAGAGTTGCCTGCTATTTTTAAATATGCATTTCAGGGGAAACAGATATTTGGTGTTTTTTTCTATCATTCAAATATCTTTGTGCTGCATTGAAGTGCTCCCCCAGAGTTCTCCTATTAATTATTTACAGCCCACGTACTCTAAAATGTATACGACTATGCAGAGAATTTTGCAAGAAATGACTTTACAGAATTATTGTCTAGCATCTCCAGACTTTGACTGTCTAGTTATAACTGGTGACTTTAATTGTTATACTGATGATTTTGGACACATTTGAACTGTCTCAACATGTGAAAGAGGCAACTCATTGTAAGGGGCACACTCTAGACCTGGTTATCACTAAGGGCCTCAATGTTTCTTATCTCTCAGTGACTGGTCCTTCACTGTCTGACTACTTTTGTGTTTTCTTTATTAATCTATTATTCCCGAAACACAGACAAATCAAATACTTAAAAAAAAAAAAAAAGCATATCATTGAGGATTCTAATGTACTTTTAAAAAAGGCCATCTCCTTGCTACCAACTCTCAACCCATGTTCTGCTGATGATCTCGTAGAAAACTTTAATTTGAAATTTTTGAAAGTCATAGATGTCATTGCACCTTAAAGGGTTAAATGATTTCTGGAAAGCAAAAGGCACCCTGGAGAAAATCTGCTTCTCTAACAGCACAGAAAAAAAATGCAGGAAGGTTGAACGCATCTGGCGTAAAACAAAACTTAATATTCACCAATATATCTACAAAGAGAGCCTATGTGCCTACAATTTAGACTTAAAAAGTGCTAGAGAAACATTTTTCTCCAATATCTTTAAAACCAATACTAATAAGTCAAAAACCTTATTTGCAGCTGTTGACAGACTGACCATCCCCCCAACACAAATTCCACCTGATCTCAATTCCACACAGAAATGCAATGAGTTTGCAGCTTTTTATACTGATAAAATTGAAGGCATCAGATGCGCCATCAATATCTCCAATTCAAACAAAAATGTTGGACTACTACCCTGTTCAGGCAAAAGTAACGTGGCAATTATGACATGCTTTAATGTTATAGACTCTAAAACTCTTGTGGAAACAGTGACACAACTGAAGCCATCCACCTGTTGTCTTGATACTTTACCTACCAACCTCTTTAAGAATGATATTGCAAATAGTTAACAACTGTCTCCATTCAGGCAATTTCCCAAAAGCCTTGAAAAATGCAGTTTTAAAAACCCTTTTTAAAAAGCGGAGCCTAGAGGCCTCTATTATTAACAACTACAGACCAATAACAAATCTACCCTTCATAAGTAAAATCATTGAGAAAGTTGTCCTCCAGCAAATGTATCACTTACTGGCATCAACTGGTTGCTTTGAAACCTTCCAATCAGGATTTCGACCCCTGCACAGCACCGAGGCCGCCCTTATTAAAGTTGTAAACGACTTCTGTCTAAACTGCAGTGTATTTTGGAAAAAAGTTTGCAGAGTCAGGGTGACTTGTAGCTCACTTCATTTTGGTAAAGGTTTGCTATGATATCTATGAAGCAAAAGGAGAGGAATTGTTTTATGCATGCGTGGAGATGCACTTAGTAGGGCATCTGATGGATGCGTTACCTGGAGCGTTCTGGCCCCCTGGGCTATGTGTTGTGACTTTAATACTGGGCAGGCGTGGCCTCAGTTATGTGCTCTGATTGGCTAAGCATTGTGCTGAACTCCCGCCTCCTGGATACCCATATGTGTGGACTATGCTTATCTCTTGCGGCTATGCGTTGGCATTGCAACTTGGTTTGTGGCTTGGTGCTGACCTCTTGTGGCTATCTGCGGGAATTACACTTGTTTTTGTGGCCTTGAGTGTCTGGGTCTCTCATACATCTTGAGCGCTGTATCTCTAGAATTGACACATGATGAATGGCTTCCTGTATGAGCTGGACGCCTCCCTAGGCTCAGGATCCCTCCTTAGGATGAGAAAGAAGCCTCTCTAATTAGTTTTTCGAATACCTGGCCGTTCGTATCTCTAGAATTGGCACATGATGAAATGGCTTCCTGTGTGAGCTGGACGCCTCCCTAGGATGAGAAAGAATCCTCTCTAATCGCCAAGGACTTAATATGGCCTGTTGGTATGAATGGGTGAATTATGTCACAAAGCACAGACTTAAAAACCTCAATACTAATGCTACTAGACCTCAGTGCTGCATGACACTGCAGACCAGGGCTATTCAATTGCAAATTGAATAGCCCAGATATTCAAAACAAGAAATTCAGTTGGGCCAGACATTTTCAGCAGCAAGTAATGACAAATTTTGGACCAACACAAATGAATGTATATGAAAAAACATGGAATTTATTGTCATATCTGAAAAATTACAGTAATATATCTTTGGTGAATCTGACCTAGGCAAAACTCTGAAAACAAAATAGTGTACAATATTAGGCCTATCAATAGCCAGTTTCCTTTTTGAAACAAAATATAATAAATATTTGTCACATCTGACCAATAAGCAAAACCAAGGTGCATTGAAAACAAAATAGTGCACATTTATCGGCGGTTTCCGTTTTTAAATAAATAAAATAAACATTTGGGTCACATATTAAAATAAGCATATCCCCCCTGGGTTCAATATGCCAAAGTGCATGAAAAAATAAATAAATAAACCCAATACAAGAAATAACTAAGTAGCTTAACACACATGAATACATTGTTATACTTAGTTACACATCCTTTTGTTGCTATGTATGCAACAGTTTCACTGCTGAGTTCTCAGTGGAAGAAGTGAAATATTTTGTTCTGAATGAGATCAGTGATTCTGGGCTCATGAGATGTCAATGCAATCCGAAGGCATTCGTGAAGAGTACTGTCAGACAGTGAGCAACGAGAGCTGCTTTTAATTGAGTTCATGTGTGAGAAGCTTGATTCACATGTGTATGTTGTGCCAAACATACTTAGCATGAGGACCGCTACTCTCTCTTGACGTTAGGGAACTGATGTGGGTTGACATCAGTCCAAAATGTGGCAGGCCCGTTGGTGCGCAGCTCCTGTGCCATGGTTAAGGATATCCGCATGTCCACAAGTTCGAGAATGAATTTCCCCTCGTCAATGGGAACGGCCACCTCTTTTGCTTTGGCGGATAAAGCCCCTTCTATTGCGAGAATGAACGGGTCTCTGGCAAAACACATCACCTCTGTTGGCAAAGCAAGTCCATCCAATCGACCACCAAAGTTTTCTTTTAACCTCGCAATGAAATCTGTCATCACAGCGGTAATGCGTGCCGGGGATGAGATGCATTTGCAGAGCGTTGGACAATGCAACATTCGGCCTGTGCTCAAGTCAGTCCCGAAAAATCCAGTTTGACTTGGAATGCGCATTTCTGTTCCAACCATTTCAATGACAGTTTTGACTCTGCCTTGTAGTCCCACATTTAAGTCATTCAGGTGTTTGAATATATCACTGAGAAAGCAGACATCGCCAATGAAGTTGTCATCCAGCAATCGGTGGATGTGTGTTTCTGCCTTTTTATGCTTCCTGCTGCGGAGGAAGGCTGTGATTTCCTCTCTTAGATCACAGAAACACTTGAGTGCTTTGCCTTTTGACAGCCACCTGATGGTGGTCAGCAGAAATTTCTGACAGCAGCATGCGGAATAAACGGTGTTGGAGGCATGATGTGGAGCGGATAAAATTAATTGTCGCCATCACGCTGCTCCCCGCTTAGTTTTGCGCACAATACCGTCTGATGCACAATGCAATGTAGGGATATCATTTGAGGTGCAACAGCAGACCAACGTGCAGCCAAACCATTAACTTTTCCCATCATGGATGGAGCCCCCATCCGTTACAAGCATGCACACATGTATCATATCAAGGCCATTGTCTTCAAAAAAAGTTGAAATCTTCTCAAAGAGTACCTTGTTGTGTGTCCTTTTAACAGCAGTAAGCTGAGCAGTTCTTCTCTGAAGCATTTGCAGTCAAAAACGGACATATATGCACAGTTGGGCGGTATCTGTCTTATCTGTGGACTCATCTACTGCTATAGACATGACATCAGCTTTCTTCAGGTCTTCCAAAAGGCGTTTCGAACACATCAGTAGCAAGAAGTTGAACCCTGCGAATATTTCAGGTGTCTGACAGGGGTATGTTTTTAATGGCAGCGGTCACGCTTGTTTTTACTTTGTCGTCATTTATAACCTCATTCTGGACGGCCAGCATGCACTCTTTCAGGGTTTCAGAGTCTTTGAATGGCCTTTTCTTTTTTGCCAAGATCCATGACACACGAAGGGAAGCTGCTGTAGCTCTCTCTTGGGCCGTGGAGTAGCACAGCTCCGGTAAGATGCCAGCAAACTCTGCATCTTTGCAGCCCTCTCCTGAGATCCCTCGGGAAAGCTTGAGCGGAAAGTTGGGTGTTTACCAATGTGGTGTCTCCACACATTGTAATCTTTAATTACTGCAACACACTCATTACAAATTAAACACATCGGTTTGGCGTTTGGATTATGCGGCAAAATGAATAAATACTTGTCAGTCCAGGTTAGGTTGAACCGATGGTTTTCAGTGTCCGCTTGGCGTTTTTGAGTTGACAAAGATATGTTAGATTAGACGACTCGCCTTCAATCACTTTCTTGACAGACCATGGACATATGAACCACAACAACGCGCAGAATTGAGGGTTGAATGATGGTAGATGCCTGTGCGACACAATCCCGTATCCCCGCCAGAAGGACACTACTTCCCAAAGAGTTATCGGGTGCAAAGTAAGATTATGTCCCCAACAAGAATTTTAAACCTATTAAAAGGACAATAATACTAGCACTACCATGTATAATTAAGTAGCAGAGCTGCGGTTAAAGGGTGGCAGCATGGAGTTTGAGGTGGATGAGGGTGCCATCAACTCCATGAGAACAGAAATGGCCAGGAGACTGTTGGAGGATTCTGAGACACTTCAATCAATTGTATATCGACCTCACCAAAACATTTGCCTGTACTTAATCCACTGCACAACGAGAAAATCATTAAACAGATGACCTGACAGAACCGTGCCGTTTCTGTGGGGAAAGGAGCACATGTGGATCTTTGGGTAGTGAGCCTTTAAAGTTATTGACATGGAAAGTGCATTCTTTAGATAAAATAAATCTCATTGATCCATCTTCTTTCAGATTGAATGCACACAGTGCTCATTATGGCTCCACTGGCTGTGTGTGTTGGAAGGCCAATATGAAGGAGGACTTTCAGATTTCAGTTCATTGTTAACAAATTATGATTTTAACAATGTTTTGAATGTATTGTTGAATTATTTGAATGATGATATATAAAAATAAAGGAATCTGACAAACACTGTTTGCCTCGTCTTGGATATCTCTTATACTCATGCATGAGGCCTGTATGAGGACTCTTAAGCCATCAGGATGCTTTATGGGGAATACCTGCTGCATAGAACAAACCAAATCTATGCACATGGATAGGGAACCATAGTCTTAAGTACATGGACAGTAGGGTCACAAGTTGATCTGGCTGCCGCCTGTTTTTAGGAAAGCTGGTTGTGCTGTTTAGTGCTACAGCTGATGACATCATTTTGGGGATAAAGGACCAATGGAATAGTCTCCCCAACTTAAAATACTTTTTCCGCACAATGGTTTGAGTTTGAATCCTGTATATTAAAAGCATTCCTTTATTCCACATCTAATGTAATAACCAGATTTAGGTCATATTCACTTATTTTTTTATTTTGGGTTTTAGTCCACTTATGCATGAAAGTTGTATTTAAATGGTATTGTGATTTTTGTTGTCGTCCTAAAGTCTTGAGACACAGAACGGTTTGCCCAGTCAACCTCAGCCCCCGGTACAAATTGAAAACCATGTTCAGTTTAAAGATGAAACCATACGTCTAGGGCTTTCAGTGGTTATTTTTTGATAGGATATAATCCATAGTGTCTGGGCTGACATATAGCCTACCAAGATATAGGCAAACATAGTTCTTCCTTAGTCTCAGACTCAAAAGTACAGGAAGACAATACAATATAGGCCTAATCGACAACAGACTATAAATCATTATTGGTTAGCGGAGACACCGCTGAATTGGCTCAAACCCCTGCAGAGTTACCACTAAGAAAGCTCCAGCATTTCCGTATGCCGACTTAGAAATGCGCAATGACACGTATCAATTTCGATAGAGACAGAATTTCTCTTTATTTCATGAATGAAAATAAGACACTTGTCACAGAACTGTCATACTTCAACCTGTTGCGCTGCCTCTGTTAGTCGCACTTTTCAATGGAACGCAGCATTGTAGAGCGAGAGGCTTCCGTCCATCGCCCATGCCCCGTCACCTAGACGCTACCGCGCGTTCACACCAAATGCGACGGGGCGACAAGAGCCCATAGAAAGTGAACGTAGAGACGCGTATCGGGCGAATTTTTTGCGAGAGAAAACCGGCGACAGGTTTTAATTTGTCACGCCACACTTTTGCCGTGCACAGGCGAGCGCATTCACGAGGATTTGTGGCGCGACAAATTCGCTCGAGTTGAAATATTTGAACTTTGACGCAAATTTTGCGTGATGACAGCCAATCAGCGTTCAACAGCGTGGCCACTGAGTGACATGTGTAACAGCCAATCAGCGTTCAACCGTCAAACTCAGCGCACTGCAGTCCGGGGTGAACTGCAGCATGGAGGAGCAGTGGCGGTCTTACCATAGAGGCAAAGGAGGCGTCCGCCTGGGGCCCCCATAGTAGGGGGGCCGCCTGGGGCCCCCATTGTGGCGGGCATCCGTGGCATACTGGTTAAGGAGTTAAGGAGGGTGGCCAGTTCGAATCCCGACCGGTAGGCAAAATATGTGGAGGGGGGGGGGAGTAGTTGTGCAGCACTCTCCTACGTCCTCTTCCACGGATGAGGTGCCCTTGAGCAAGGCACCTGAAACCCCGGGCGCTGCACTGCGGCAGCCCACTGCTCCGGGATTGACTGTGTGCCCCCCCAATGTGTGTGACCTCTGTGTGTGGACCTGTGTGTGTATGTGTTCACCGGCTCCCGGATGGGTGAAAAGCAGAGAAAGAATTTCCCCCAAAAAGGGACAAATAAAGGGTAACTAAAACTAAACACTGTGGTTTTTTATCGGTCGTTGTCAAATAAAACATAAGGGTTAACGATGTCGCTTTTTATCACACGTCATGAAAAAAAATACATAAGGGGTAACACTGTCGCTTTTTATCGGTCGTCATGAAAAAAGACATAAGGGGTAACACTGTCGTTTTTTGTAGCTCGTCGTCGAATAAAACGTAAGGGGTAACCCTGTCGTTTTTTATCCGTCGTTGTCAAATAAAACATAAGGGGTAACACTGTCTTTTTTTATCGATCGTCCTGAAAAAAAACATATGGGGTAACACTGTAGTTTTTTATTGGTCGTGGTCAAATAAAACATTAGGGGTAGCACTGTCATTTTTTATCGTCGTTGTCTAATGAAACATAAGGGGCAACAATGTCGCTTTTTATCCGAGCCAACAAGAAGGTGAAACCTTTGAAGGGGGTGACAGTTGGGTTCTGCTGATGTTTGAGGAGCACTGTTCCTGGTGGCTGAGTGAATGGGGACTCAAATCCGAGTCTATAGAGTGTAAATCGATTTTATCACACGTCATGAAAAAATTCATAAGGGGTTACACTGTCGCTTTTTTATCGGTCGTCATGAAAAAAGACATAAGAGGTAACACTGTTGTTTTTTTGTAGCTCGTCGTCGAATAAAACGTAAGGGGTAGCCCTATCATCTTTTATCAGTCGTTGTCAAATAAAACATAAGGGGTAGCACTGTCACATTTTATGGCATGTCATGAAAAAAACATAAGGGGTAACACCGTCTTTTTTTATCGGTCTTCCTGAAAAAAAACATACGGGGTAACACTGTTGTTTTTTATTGGTCATTGTCAAATAAAACATAAGGGGTAACACTGTCGTTTTTTTACACTCGTTGTTGAATAAAACGTAAGGGGTAACACTGTCGTTTTTTTATCATCGTTGTCTTATAAAACATAAGGGGTAACACTGTCGCTTTTTATCACACGTCATGAAAAAATACATAAGGGGTAACACTTATGACTGTCTTTTTTTATCGGTCGTCATGAAAAAAACATAAGGGGTAACACTGTCTTTTTTTATTGGTTGTTGTCAAATAATAGAAAAGGGGTAGCGCTGCCAATTTTAATCGTCGTTATCTTTATGTGGACTTGAACCTTGGTCAATGCAGTGTTAAACCACTCTCTTAGCAGTGCACCACCAGGGCACTGAATAACAAAACCTTTGAAGTTATACTTGACATTACAATACACATGAAATTCATTCAAGAGAAACAGTTAAGTGAACACGGTGGGACTTTAATTGAGAACTTCAGATACCTTAGGCCAGGGCTGTATCCACTGTACCACAGAGTCTGATGTTATGATTAGTTCGGAAGTACCATTTGACACTGCCGTTATTTATCGTCACCAGCATAAAAACGTAAGGGGTAACACTGTCGTTTTTTATTGGTCGTTGTCAAATAAAACATAAGGGGTAACACTGTCGTTTTTTACACTCGTTGTTGAATAAAACGTAAGGGGTAACACTGTCGTTTTTTTTCATCATCGTTGTCTAATAAAACATAAGGGGTAACACTGTCGCTTTTTATCACACTTCATGAAAAAAAACATAAGGGGTAACACTGTCGTTTTTTATTGGTTGTTATCAAATAAATGGTATGGGGTGGCACTGTCATTTTTTATCATCATTGTCTTCATGTGGACTCGAACCACTGTCATCGGAGTGTTAAACCACTCTCTTACCACTACGCCACCAGGGCATTATAGAAGAAGTCCTTTGAAGTTATACTTGACATTACAATACACATGAAACTTATCTAAAGTACTAAGTTCATGTATTACTTTGTCAAATAAAACATAAGGGGTAACACTGACGTTTATTTAAACTAGTTGTCGAATAAAACATAAGGGGTAACACTGTCGTTTTTCATTGGTCCCTGTCAAATAAAACATAAGGGGTAACACTGTCGTTTTTTTATTTGTCATTGTCAAATAAAACTTAAGGGGTAACACTGTCGTTTTTTTACATTCGTTGTTGAATAAAACGTAAGGGGTAACACTGTCGTTTTTTTCATTCGTCATGAAAAAAGACATAAGGGGTAACACTGTCGTTTTTTTTAGCTCGTCGTCATATAAAGTGTAAGGGGTAACCCTGTCGTTTTTTATCGGTCGTTGTCAAATAAAACATACGGGGTAACACTGTCGTTTTTTATCACTCGTCATGAAAAAAAACTTAAGGGGTAACACTGTGTTTTTTTATTGGTTGTTGTCAAATAGAAGATATGGGGTAGCACTGTCATTTTTTAACATTGTTGTCTTTATTT
>OOFH01111836.1:0-17170 GCA_900323355.1 Merlangius merlangus
CTCATACACCTGAAGACACATAATCCATTGCCTCATCACAGCCTCCTGCCCCCACCCTCCTGGTTATTTAGTGGGCTGTAATGGCCAGTCCATTACACCTTTATGGAAAGGCAGCTCGTTCCAGTAGCTGGTGACCCGGTGAGGAGTTGTGTCTGGCTGAACAGAGGCTGGCTCAAGGGCAGCTGGATTATCCCATTATCTTTAATGGTTGGAGCTCCGCAGCAGTCAAGGCCCCGGGGGATTTACTTAGCTATGTCCCCCCCGTCCTTTCAGAGGAAGACAGTAAACAAAAGACAGCGACCAACAGGCTCCATAGATTCCATTCCCAGGTCCCTTAATCCTTTTTTCATGAACACATTCCAACTTTATATGATCCAAATGGAGATTTGATGCGGCAAAGTGTCAGATGGTACATCAAATATGACCCACACGGCAATGACTCGATGGAAGTCAAAAGCCTTAGTTTATGTTTCAAGTAATTGGGTTTTGAAAGTTGATGGGGATGGGTAATTAAATGGGAAGCATTTAATTACATTTAATTGAAATTAAATACTGTTGCTAAGGGGACTAGCAATGGCCCATTATTCAACTGTCTTCTTAGAGGTGGTTTAAACCCCATTACATACTAATTCCTCTCCCAGTCAAAGTGACATTGAATATATTCACATCCAGTATAGCGAAGCTGCAAATGACAATGGGAACTAAAGCCACAGACTTTTACCTCTTTCTCTTCTTTCATTGGTAGTACATCAAAAACATTCAAATGTCAAACATCTCGGTCTATTTCATGAATTCATGAATAGGAAGTCTATTACATTTCATAAAAGTTAGTATACATGAAATATGCATGGCACATGTTTTTACATTATAATATTGCATGATTCTTTTTTGGACTTGAATTATCGATCTGATCAGAGGTCAGCTTTGAAAGAATTCATGAGAATTTCTGGTTTTTCATTAATGGTTGTGTGTTCAGGGACACGCATGAATGCAGTCATGGACACATAAATGCCGTCAGGCACACTCACGCAATTATATAGCACCTTTCTAACCAGTGGTCACTAAAAAGCACTTTACACTTATAATCTAAAATTCACCCATTCATACACACATTGACAGACCCACGGTCGTGTCAATACGTTTGCTTCCATGTAAGCAACAGCCGGCTGAGCAGTCAGGGTGAGGTGTCTTGACCGGAATACCTCGACACTCTAGCTAGGAGGAGCCAGTATAAATATCAATATATAGACTGTAGATAACGCATCCATAAAATTATGTGTTATGGATGCATTACATATATATATACTTGGTTATATAAGGAAAACGAGTAGCACAAAGTCGCTGTATTAGACGGCCCTTGGATAACAATTTCAACAGCCGAGGCGAAGCATTGAAGATAGCTTAGCTAGGCATTGTTGCGAGGCCTCCGTGTTGCGAAGTAGTTCTTCACAAGACGGAGACATCGTTAACAATCTTCGGCCATTAAACAACTTCTATAAAAGCTTTATGCCTGGGGAAGCTCCATCACAATCAGCCTGGCATTCAGACGCTGTGCATTAGCCAAATGGCACCGCCTGAGAAATTAATACCTTCCCATCCACACTTTATTAGCCACTAATCCTCCGCCTCTTCGCCCAGTCGCTCCAGGAGCTCTGGTAGCTTAGGACATGACCGTATGGAGAAGAGATGGAGGGAGAGAGAGAGGGAGACTGAGAGGGGGAGAGTGAGTGAGAGAGAGAGATTGAGACTGAAAGGGGGAGAGTGAGAGAGAGAGCGCGAGAGAGAGGGGGAGAAGGGGAGAGGGAGAGAGAGAGATTGAGACTGAGAGGGGGAGAGAGGGTGAGAGGGAGAGAAGGTGAGAGGGAGAGCGGGAGCGAGGTTTAGAGGGAGAGAAGCTGAGAGGGGGAGAGAGAAAGAGAGATAGTGCTCACTCAATGCCAAAAAAAATGACCGTATGTGCAGAAGGTTTGACTGAAGTCATTTAAGCGATGTCTTTATTCGTGAGAATAAATAAATAAAGCATGGCCCACAATATATTACGAGGAAAAATGCTTTGCCAAGGCAATTAGTCCAAATTATGCTCAATGTATAAGTGTGGATGGTTTCCTTTTACAGGCATTATTATGTTTGAAACATTCTCTTTTCATCAAACATGTTTATGTTCATTCATGTAGCAACTCAAAATAATCCTGCTTTTTAAAAGCTGCTGCCTTAGCCAAAGAGTAATAATCAAGGATAAATAATCAGATAAACAGATGAAACATTGACTTTGTGTGACTCTCTGACACTCTTGTTGCTGTCTCAGTGCATTAGCAATGGCCGTTGGCAATCAAAAGAGAAATTATGCCACCCGTCAGCACTCATTTATTTACGCAAACCAGGACTCTCAAGTCAAACCTTTTCCAACACAGGGGAGACGGTCGGCAACAGACTCTGTTCTGTGCTAAGATGTTTTCAGTCTATCAACCAAAAGGTTTCCACAAAAAAAGGGAACATTTCCTCCAACTTCAATAATTTTGCAGCATTACAGAAAACTCATTTAGATCAGGCCACAGAGATGCCTGAGCACCCGCCTCACAGACCATCAAAGACAAACCATTAATACTGAGCTCCCTGTTGTAGATCCGTGGTTTTCATTGCGGCTATATTTCCTCAGCAATTCTTCTACAGTAATGCAGGGAGCGCTGGGAGAAAAGCAATTCTAAACCTTCCAAGGACACTGCTGTGCCCCAGTTTGAAATGAACGCCCTCAAAATAACAGATTAATTAAGCAGCTATCTGTCAGGCTTTCATGTTTGGTAAACGAATCACCAGGAGCGTGATAGCAGGTTCAAAACTCAAAGTCCAAAAGTGTCTTGAATTAGCTCATATGGAAAAGCATTTCATGTTGGTTTTTTTATTGCCCTTGAATGAACTCCCAGGATCCTCTGTATCTGGGCAAGACATATGTAATTAGTAGTACTCTTTTTATTATTAGAGTATTACTAATAATTATTAATCTCCATGTTAGCTGAGAATACACCTAATATTGAGCATTGTGGCTACAGTCTACACTGACTGATGGCCAATTTGATTATTTATGGATCTATGTAAAATGTAAAACTCTGTGGTTCAAAAGTCTCATATCAGATGTTAATTATGTGTTATAATAATATAATAATACTATAATAATACATCCATTATCCAGTATCACAACAAGGCATGGTGGCCATGACATACTGCACAGATATACAGTAGTCAATTGGGTACAAGCAACGATAGAGATAGTTTGATAGGGGTTAAAAGGATCGATTAGAGGAAAATGAACTGTTATTTTGCATCCTGCCCGGTGACAATGCACAGGGCAGGATGCAGGTGTTAATGAGTTTTAAAGAGTCACCTTGACAGGGTCATGGGACATTCCCTGTTTGCCTTATATCAGATTTTAGTCCCACCAAACGGGAGTAGACCTCATGACGATTCATTCCATAAGGATTTACTTTGACTCTTGGCCCCAAAGCATGGGAGACAGGTTAAAGCCCACTACACGAGTCACCTCAGAAGGTCTTAGCTGTGTGGTCTGACAATGCATGACGGTACTGCTGCACTTTGCTGGCGTTGACAAACCTGTCCAGCCTCGTCTTCATGCCCTAGTCAGTCCATCGTTACTAATCAGTTCATAGTGGGATCTGCTTCTTGGCTGTCACTGGAGATCAGGCTTCTCCTGTTAGCCATGAGTCACAATGATCAACAGAATGCACAGCTTGCTACTGGCAAGCTAACATTTGATACAATATAATTACTACACCACATTTGGTCATCTAGTTAAGTTTTGTTTAGTTTTATTTATTTGTCATATACACAATTGTACAGGGAAATGCGTAGTGAACTTCTTATGTACCAGTCCGGCTGTAATTCAACTATATAAAGTGCAAGATTATAATAATGATTGGATGTTCACTGGGTGGTGGGTGACATTGTCAGTCTGGTTTAACAGTCTGATGGCCTGGGGTAAGAAACATTTCATGTCATTAAAACCCCTAGGCAGAGTTAAAAAAGGTAAAATATGTGTATAAAAACAACAACAATGAAGTCTAATTAATTCAACCTGGCCGTCTCCGAGTGAGACTGTGAAATCGTCAGGGCAGACGTGTTATGCAAATTGTGTCCAGCGTGCGTATGAGCGGCAGATCGCTTTCCTCAGATGAGGATGGGCAGGGGCCGGGGATGAGGCAAAATGAAACAGGAAGGAGAGGCTGCTGGAGCCAGTCAGCCTTGAGGTTAGGGTTAGTATTTAATTCAACATGATGAGGAGTTGACTTTGAGAAGTCTGCATTTGACTGAATAAATTTCACCACTGCGATGCCATTAAAACATTTCTCGGGGATCGCTATGTGCATCATCAAATCGAGTAAACACATCTACTGTAGGAACAATATTACCAATACAAATAGTAATAATCGGTTTAACAGTCTTACCATTTCCATTTCTAAATCACCGCAGCAATGGTCAATGGTCATGATAGTGGTTGAGAACCACTATCATGACCAGGATCATACATCTAGTTTGATCATATCTACAAACGTGCATATACATGAAAGAGTCTAACAAGTTAAGGATGCGGTGAGAGTGGAGCAGCCACTCATGATGATCTGTGACCAGCAATACGTAATCACCTTATCCCAGGGCAGTCTCGATCCAACCTGCGCAACCTGGTCCTTAATTGGGCTGCAGCCTGTGTGTGCAGAGCACCCTGTGTGTAGAGTGTGTAACAGGAGCAGAGCAGCCTGTGTGTAGAGTGTGTAACAGGAGCAGAGCAGCTTGTGTGTAGAGTGTGTAACAGTGACAGAGCAGCCTGTGTGTAGAGTATATACTGTATGTAGCCAATATAACCTTTGTTATACTGTTATACGCTCACTCAAGAACAATACTTAATGAACGACTTGTTCAGTTTTGTCCCTCCTACATGGCATGCTAGCCGTATTCAACAGTTGAACTTGAAGGAATGTTGAATTATGTTTTTCTATAATTCATTGTGCAGTGAGCAGGATCATTGCTCGCGTGTGAAGATATAAAAGGAAATGAGAGTCTTTTCTCACCCACGCTTTCTGTTTCCGGGCCCCTTGTACTGAAAGGCTCTTCCTTCAGTCTGCTCAATCTACAAGCCACCATTTCATGTAGAGGACCAAATAGTCTTTTATTATATATTTTATCTCTGTATTACAAATATAGCGCCCTCCATAATTATTGGCACCCCTGGTTAAGATGTGTTAAAATATTCAATTTTTATTGCAGAAGCATACTCTCACACTGAAAATTGTAGAAAAATGTAACCTTCAACTCAAGTGAATTTTAAGTAAAAAAAAATCCCTTACTAAGAAATAATTATTTCTTATGTTCCACAATTATTGGCACCCCTAACAATTTCTAGGAAATAAATGTAATTAAAGTATTTCTATCATTTCTACAGTAGTTTACAAAGTTGATCAGAGTATGTAGGAACATTTAGGCCTAATTAATAATTCATAACTTCCTGTTTCCCTGGGGTATAAATATGACGTGCCAAAGAGGCCATTTCTCTTCAACATGGGAAAGACAAAGGAACACACCGTTCAAATAAGGCAGATATGTGTCGACCTTCACAAATCAGGCAATGGCTACAAGAAAATAGCCTACTCGCCTACACCTGCCCATATTTACTGTCAGAGGCATCGTCAAGAAGTTTAAAAAAACTGGAACAGTGGTTAACAAGCCTGGACGAGGACACAAGTTCATTTTGCCACCATGCACAGTGAGGAGGATGGTAAGAGAAATAAAAAAATCTCCAAAGCTCACTGTCACAGAATTGCAAGGAATGGTAGCATCTTGGGGTCAGAAAGTCTCCAAAACAACCATCAGGCGCTAACAGGCTTGGGAGGCATGCACGGAAAAAACCTTTTCTCACTCAAAATCATAAACGCAAACGCCTGGAGTTCGCTAAGCGGTACATGACCTTCAACTGGGACCGTGTGCTTTGGTCAGATGAGACAAAGATAGAGCTTTTTGGCAAAAAA
Organism: Merlangius merlangus; assembly: GCA_900323355.1. NCBI lineage: Eukaryota > Metazoa > Chordata > Actinopteri > Gadiformes > Gadidae > Merlangius > Merlangius merlangus. The sequence continues at coordinate 6,033 of OOFH01111836.1, forward strand.
CACTAAGTGGGTCTCGCGGAACACAAAAGATGAGTATGCAGAAAAGCACCTAATGCCCACTGTGAAGTATAGGGGAGGATCAGTGATGCTGTGGGCCTTTTTCTCTTCCAAAGGCCCTGGGAACCTTGTTAGGGTGCATGGCATCATGAAATTGAAATACCAGGACATTTTAAATCAAAATCTGGTGGCCTCTTCCCGAAAGCTGAAGATGGGTCGTCACTGGGTCTTTCAGAAAGATAATGACCCTAAACAGGGGGCCAAATCTACCCAGAAATGGTTCACCAGACACAGAATCAAGCTCCTCCCTTGGCCATCTCAGTCCCCAGACCTCAACCCCATTTAAAACCTGTGGGGTGAGCTGAAGAGGAGCGTGGAGAAGAGAGGACCCAGGTCGCTGGATGATTTAGAGATATTGTGCAAAGAGGAATGGTCGAAGATATCTTTTTCTGTTTTCTCCCATCTTGTGAAACATTATAGGAGAAGATTAGGTGCTGTTGTGTTGGCAAAGGGGGGTTGTACAAAGTATTAACATCAGGGGTGCTAATAATTGTGGCACACATGTTTTGATGTTAAATAATTATTTCTTTCTGTGGGATTTTTTTCCTACTAAATAAATGCACTTGAATTAAAGGCTGGATTTCACACTTTCTTTCATTGTGGTCTTATATTATTTAGAAATAAAATGAATTTATTAGAAGCTAAAGAACATATCTTAACCAGGGGTGCCAATAATTATGGAGGGCGCTGTATGCATTATAAACCAAGATATATTTAATTTCCCCTTGGAGGGGTTATGAGAAAATACTGATATGTAGTGAATCGTGTTAGGAACACTAACATTTTAGCAGAGTAAGGGAGGAGGAGGGGTGGTTGGGGGTAAGGATGGAGGCTATGCAGTGTCCAGGTGAGTCTTATTTTTTGCGGAAGCTGGTAAGCGGCTCTGCGGTCCTGACATCGGCAGCCCATTCCACTGCGGCGCCAAAACAGAGAAGAGTTGTGACTTTGTTGTGCAACCTTTGCTTGCGTTCAGCAGGATCGGGCCACCGCTGTGATGTTCGCGGTGCAGCATATCTGATTGTCCAGTACCACAGCGAGGTTCCTCGCAGTTGCATAGATGAATTAACTCTTCTTTATATGGCTTACACACATATGAGATCAAATATCCATGCTGTCTAAATTATAAACACGTACAAACTTTTGAGAAATAATCAAAATTCCCTGTGTCAATTTTAATAGTATAAAATGTCCAAAGTGTCTTGAAATATCAGTTTTTATGTAAACTGAAGCCGCAGGGTACGCAGGGTATAGGGGATGATAAAACAGAAATGTCACACTCACTCAGAAGCGACTTATATATGAAAAATATACGCTATGTCATCTATGACCACAAGAGGGCACCGTCCACACTTGTGACAACTGAGCGCTGCCACTGCACCACCGAAAAAAACAAACCAAAACGCCGAAAACGGTAATCGAGCAGCAGAGAGAAAGTTTGGAGTGAGTGAAAAACTTGTCAGGGACTGGCGAAAAAGCAGAGGTAACTCTTACTTCTATGAAAAGTTGCCAAAGAGATGAAAATAAATGATTTTGCTGGCGGGCCTTCTTGGTGCTATCGCTTCATGCAACGCAACCACCTGTCAATCAGAGCACGGACCACGGTGTGTCAGAAGCTGCCAGCAGACTTCCAAGACAAGATCGACAGTTTCTGTGCATTCAATTGAATAATCCTTCCAGATTCAGATAAATGTTCGTTTTTGGATTCCTATGAAATAAAAAAAAAAGTTTCAAAAATAAACGCGACTTATAGTCCAGTGCGACTTACATATGTTTTTTTCCTCTTCATGACGTATTTTTTGACTGATGCGACTAATACTCAGGTGCGACATATAGTCCGGAAAATACGGTAAGTGTTTTCTATGTTAATAATCAGCCCCGACGGCGGGGCTTCGAAGCCCGGCCGTCGGGGCCAGGCTCTGCCCATGGCCAGGCTCCGCAGCATGGGCAGTGGACTCTGCAGCCTGGCCATGGACCGGAGTCGGGCTGCCCGTAGTCGGCAAGCTGCCAGGCTCATGTTGTATGAAAGTATGATATCCATATGTTCCATGTTCTAGGGACTCTAGTTTGAAGATAAGCTTTAATCCCCTGCCAAGTAATGCAATAATTCATTTTAAATGTAGTTTTTCATTTATTTTGGTAGAAATATCTATTTATCTATCTATTGTACACAACATGTGGCCATATAACCCAGTTATAATTCCTTCTTATTTGTTATGTTTTCTTTCAGGAGATCATTGAGGCCGCTGCCATCACAGAGCCCATCCCTCCATCACCTCAAGCACCTCTTCTGCATTGGTAGCCCTAAAACCCCCAGGAAGATAGAAAGATTAACCATCCAATGATGGTTTAAAACCGACCAGGTTATTGATAAAATGTGATGGTTGATGCCTTTTTGTAATGTGCAATATTAGTTCCATTATATAACTGGTTCTTGTTTGTATGATATTTATTAGGGGTGTGCATCTCTCCTTTACCTGACAATCCGATACGTATCTAGATACATGTGCTACGATACGATTCAGGGACAATACATTTTTATATGGAACGATTCGATGCGATTCGATGTTCAAACGATCTGGTGCGATTTGGTGAGATATGAATCAATCTGATAGATAGTTAATATTAATTTAACGTTAACACATTAGTTTTCTATTAATTAAAATAGGCTTTCTATAAAAGAGACTGCCTACTTTCAAATATATATATGGTATAGGGACCATGGAATCGTAGGTTTTCATATTTCTTTCTTTATGTAAATAAAGTGTTTCTTCTTTAAAGTGTTCTTGGTCTTAACCGATTCTCATCTAATACCACCTGTAGCTAAGTGACATTCAAAATTAATGGTATATTACAAGGGACAGATTGTAGTATTAAAAAAATCCTTTATTTAAACATGCCAATTACAAAATACATAATATAAATACCATTTCAGGTTAAACATCTTTACAATGGGACTTGCTCGTTGCCCGAGACAATGGCAGCCAGTCTGTCCCTTGTAGCACTACCAGGTGTCTGGTTATCTGCTAGGGGGTCAAGTTTATAGCATGTGAATCACTTCTGTGGCTTAGCAATTATGTTTGTTTAATTTCGTAATGTTTAACTCTACTTATAATTCACCAATGCTAATCACGGCACTATGTCCCATTGGGTTACAGTGTCAAATTAGCAACGGGAATTATTAACGAGATTAAAAAGTCTCAGGTTAATGGCTACTCATGTGTTTTATACTATTGCTTAGATAATTGTAGCTTTGTATATTGTATATTCATTTACATGAGCAGATTGTAAAGTCATGTTTTGTATGTTTTTACAGTTTTACAAGTTTGGAAGTAAAAACTGAACCTTAACAAAGGCCTACATCATACCACGTTTCCTGGGCTTTTATTTCAAGGCACCAACTTCTCTTTAGCTATCTGCTAAGCTAACCTAACCGAGAGCAAGAGCAGATTAGTAAAAGGACTTACATTTTTTACTTCAATCAAAGTGAGATATAAGCACTGCATACAATACAGCTCAGTATAGGATTCAAGAATCTATCATGGAGGATCAAATAAAAGACAATCTTCTTGCAGACACACAAGATGGGCGGCCACAGCACTCATTGTGCGCAAGATATTCTAGCCGTGCTACAACAAACAGCTCTCCTACAGCTATAGCAATAGCAGAAGCTGCTCGAGTCAAGGCTTCATACGCACAAAGAGAAGCAGACGTGCTTATCCAGCAGGCAATATTGGAGGCGGAAGAATTTAAGGAAAAAGCCGAACAGAAACGTAGGGTTGCTGAATTAAAGGCTAACCTTGACGCACTAAAACAGCAGGGTGCAGCTGAAGCAGCTGACACTGAGGCTAAAGTCCTAGAGGCTTATGAGGAAGAAGTACCACTCAGGCAGAATGTCACAAATCTAGCTCCTTTTCCTGCATCTCAACGCATTCGTGAATACGTGCAACAACATTCTTTGAACCACGGTCAACAACAGCCCCAACTTGTGGATCAGAAACCCATCTCTTCACGAGAGCACTAGCCAAAAATGGACGCCTGTGATAATCATGGTTTTCAAACATTGGAGTAAGCCAAGAATCATCCCAAGAATTACCAGCACAACGGCAGCATGTGAGTACAGACAATGCATAGCAAAGCCATTTTAGCCCCCTAAAGTTCCAGAAGAAGAACGCAGTCCTGTTCAGACTCACTTCACACCCACTGAGGTTAAACCTAACTACTAGCGCCCATGATAAATCAGGCATGACAGACTTAGCTTAATACCTGTTACGGAAAGAAGTGGTCAGCTCTGGACTACTCAAGTTCAACGACAGACCAGAGAACTGGGCTTGGAAAGCTTATTTTGCCAACTCCACAATTGACCTGAACATTTCTGCACGAGAGAAGAGAGATCTGCTGAACAAATAGCTCGGGCCACAGTCAGCAGAGCAGGCCAAACGCATCTGTGCAGTCCATATCCATGATGTCAGCTTTGGGCTTCAGATGGTGTGGAGGAGAAAGCTATGGTTCAGCTGAAATGATAGAGAACGCTCTGTTGAAGAAATTAGAAGAATTTCCAAAGATCACAAACAAGGACAATCAGAAGCTGGTTGAGCAAGGAGATCTATTGCTAGAGCTAGATTCAGCGTTGAAAGACGGGTTCTTAACTGGGCAATTTTAACTTAACACACCTCGCGGAGTCAACCCCATCACTCAAAAGCTCCCCTACAATCTCATGGAGAAATGGATCTCAGTTGGTTCAAGATACAAAGAAAACTACAGGGTACAATATCCTCCCTTCAGCGTATTTATGAAATCTATCTAAGACCAAGCCAAGACACGAAATGACCCATCTTTTCAGAACTCACCATGGCTGGCTCACTCATGTTTGTTGAACCTCTGAAGCACATGAAACCATCCGTGTTCACCAGGAAGACCGAAGTTTCACCTGGGGGTGAATACGAGCAAAGTAACCAGGAAAGAACAGTTGAGGATCCAGTTAGACTGTGTCCAATACATAGTAAGCCCCATCCTCTCAGGAAATGATGTGGTTTCCATAACAAAATCTTGGATGAAAGAAACCTTACTTTAAAGATAATCACATCTGATTCAAGTGTTCTGCCTCAACCAGTCACCTCGCCAAAAACTGTGTGTAGTGCAACAGAACACAAAAACAACAGTTTGCGTATCTATATATAAATTAGAAAAACACCCCCAGTATTGACTACAGACTGTAACTGCTTTTTGTCTTTTAGGGAATCCATCCTGAACCTGTTAGTGAGCTGGTGGTGCAAAAGCCCAAAACAGTGGGCAAGACCGGTCTGAGGTCCACACTGTACAAGGCATATACAGGTGATTAATTTCTTAACTCTTTGTTGTTTTGTGAGAGTAAATTACGTTTTTTTTTATGTTATGTTTTTTATGTTTATGTTTTTTTTTAGTTATGACTAACATCATTATTAATTCCAGACCATTTCCATTTTGTGGTCCCCCTTTGGTGGAACGATCTGCCAAGTGCCACCAGAGCAGGGGATGTCCCCTACCAGAGCAGGGGATGCCCCTCTCTATCTTCAAAACACTCTTGACGACGCGTCACTTCCAAGGATACCTCCTCTCCTATCACTTTTTTTTGACAACCTGACATGCATGACGCACACTTACCATGCTCTTCCCTCTTTTTCCTCCTTCCCCTCCACCTCCATCTCTTCCCTCCTCTACCACTTTTCATTCTACCACACTTTCACTTGTACTTATAATGTAGACACTCCATTCTCCAGTACTAGTATTGACAGATACAATTAATGAAATATAAATGTAAATGTAGTTAAGCACTCATGTCTTAACTTTTTTGTGTGTGACCAATAACCTTGTGTATCTCTTTGCTCTTTTGTCTAGGACCACTGCCAGATCCATATATGATGGCATCTGGAGGCAAATTGGGCCAGGTACAGCCCCAGCCTCTCATGGCTGTTGTTTTGGATGGGCTTTCTGAGATGGAGCTGACACCATCTAGATTTGGGTCTGTCCCTCGTGGATCCCCCCTGTCCTATCACTGTCCACCCAAGAAGTCCAGTGACCTCATCATACACCACATGGCTCCAGAATTTCCATCCCTTCCGCTGATGCAGCACACCTTGCATTGCAGCTTGCATTTCGTCCCGACCCTACATCAACAAATGCATCTTGAGTCCCTACAAGTGTCACCAGAGCTGTCCAGCAAGATAGAGGAAGAAACCTGGCAGCAGTCCAAATGCCCTGCGTGGACACAACTACGACGACCAAGGCTGACTGCCAGTCGTTTTCAGAATGCTTGCAGTAGTAGGGCTGGTAGTGCTGAGCAGGAGTCTGCAGCTGTTCACATGATCAGAGGCTCTACAATCCAAACAGCTGCAATGAAGCGTGGCCTGCTGATGGAGCCTGAAGTGCTGGCAAACTATGCTGAAATCAAGAAATGTAATGTGTTACCAGCAGGTTTCGTCATTCACCCTGACGCACCACATCTCGGGGCCAGTCCAGACGGTCGGGTGTATGACCCTTCAGAGTCGCCTCCTTTTGGCCTGGTTGAGGTGAAGAGCAGCACAAAAGACTATCCTTGTCAGGTTGCTCATCTCAAGGTGCAGGAAGGCCATGCCAGTCTGAGGCGTACACACAAGTACTACTGGCAGGTTCAGGGCCAACTGGCTATCACAGGACTGGCATGGTGTGACTTTGTTACCGATACCCTGATTGGGCTGAAGCCCCTGATTGGTACCTGCGTACCAGTTATGTGCACCCCTGCCTATAGCCACCAGACAGTGATGAAAAAAAAGAAAAGAGTTGATTACAAAAGAAATGTATTTATTACTAGTCTAAACTGTGGAAAATAGAACAAGGGGGGCGATATCGAGCGCGCACTGCGCCGCCCTTCTGAAGTCGAAAAAAATCTCCCGATTGAAATGGATTTCTTTAATATTGAATTAATTTAATATTAAAATATATATTATATTTGTAAATATACAATTATTTAGTTATATTTAGACCATGTACCTTTGATTCAATTATAACAAGATCTGTTGCCTATCTGACCATTGAAAATCCACTTCCACCAATGTGTAAATGTGGTTCAGGTATACCAGACAATATTAAAATATTCATGATATAAAAACAATGTAAAAAATAAGGTTATGGGCCGAATTCGGTTAAAATTCAGCCTCTGCTGGCCCACAACTAGATTGTCTAATTTCCTTGTTATATGCTTTAATTTAATTATATTAAAATTATAATGACCATGGAGCCTTTATTTTCTTGCCGTTATCATTACAACCTTTTTCGTTATATCGAGATAAATTCTCCAAACACAGTGGAAAAGAGAGAGGGAGCCATTGTCAGGCGGGTTCTTGGAAGAGGACTCAGATGCAGATAGGCGAATGGTCCAAACAAACTTTATTTCGGACTTAACAAAACTTAACAAAACACTTGAAACAATAATCACGCTTACGTGGCAAAAACGAGAAACTAGAACTCTGGGTTCAGGTCGTGGCATGGACAAGGCTGGGTCAGGAGCTGGAGGTACATGGACGGTGACGAACAAAATACTCTGGCAACAATGACAAACGGAAGACAAGGCCTATATACACATGGGGAGGGGAGACACAGGTGGAAACAATCAGGAATCAGGGGAGTCACCACCAGACCGGTGACACAGGAGGAAGGGCAAGGGACCGCGGTGTGACATAAGGTAACACTTCCAAAGCATCAAACATTTAATTTGGCGTATTATAACTGATACTTAATACTTAGTCATGTAGCAGACTCTTTTCTACAAACTACTTGCATAGCATTAAAGAGTCGGTAGGCATTTAAGGATATTTCCTCAAGGGACGCCCCTAGTCCCTATGGGATTAGGGGCATTGGGGTTCAATCCCAGAATCTTTGGACAGGGATTGGAAAAACGCTAGACAACTTGTTTCTGCGGTCTTGTTCAGTAAGTCTGTTTGCAATGGGGGAAGAGCGACTGACAGAAATACTCAGAGGTTGTCTCCATGCCTGAAAGCGCTGGCATTCAAGTCGCTTCATCAATATGGAGCACCAGCCTCCAGATCCATCAACTTCCTTTAGTGGAAAATATGGCAGTGATGCATTATCACATTGTGGTTAACATGATTGATACCCCACATTGGAAGGACTAAATTGCCCCAATTTGTTTAGATCCAGGTTTTTGAATATGTGCACATTAATAAAACATGATCAATCGTTAGCCACGCAACTGAGAGTGGATCGCACAAGTCGGCCTGCAAATTAGTCTCCAGATTATCCTGAGAAAAACCAAAACACATACGTCTTGTCATTCGTGGCCCACCCAAGCCTGGCGTTTTTAAACAAGCCCAATAAAACACTGTTGGTCTGCACAGCCATCCCGTTAAAGGAGAGATTGATGGCAGTGCAACGGATTAAAATAAATCTGCCCATTGTCACAAATTGGAGCGTTGGCAGTACTTAAGAATTTACCTAAAGGCTATCTCTTATAGAAAAGATTCAAGACGACATACTAATTAGCTTTTATGGGGCTATGTAAGCAGAATATGTGATGCAGGCAAAGGAGAAATCTGCTACAAGTATAGCTTCAGAGGATTTCTATTTTGTCATTTAGGATTCCCCCCTTTTCTATACAAAGCAAATGTTCAGTGAATACAGATACAGGTGTAAGGGCACCGCTCCTTCCAGTTTGGGCGTCTTCCGTAAATAGTCTGAATCACTAGGGGCCACATTAAAAATAAAACTCTGGAGACACAAGAAAAATATCAAAGGATGGAAATAAAACACATTCTCATTCCTGGTATGAATCTCTTATGTTAAATATAGAGGACAGCAAGGGAAAGCCAAACATCATAAAATAATGAGCCTCCATAGAGGTTAGTGAGACAATGAGAGGAAACAATTGATCTTGTTTCTCTTTTTGAGATCCCTGGGCCTTTTTCCAAACTAGGGCCTCACTTTTTCATCCTGTCCCAGAGAAGTGTGGCTCTGTTCCTCATACCTGTGACTCAGAGCTTGTTTTTCGTGCCCTGATTAGCGGTGGTGATTATACTATTGACACATACAAGGGGAAGTTTTCTTCTCACTGTCTGTGTGTTGTCTTGCATTCACTATGTGTTAAACAACTTATGTTTCGTGTTATACTATGCCCTGCCGAAAATCTATTTAGATCAAACTTTTTATTAAATGAAAATGTGCAATATATTACCATTACATACATATTATAACCGTCCAAAAGAAGAAAGAAATACACAAATACACCCATTGAAAGAACCAATTGTTCCAGAACAAACCAACAACAACATTATCCTGTTATCGAATCAAAGGATTCAATGAGCAAATCAAACAACTTGTCATGAATCTGTCTGAAATGCTCATAGGACGTATTGTTTATAATGTTGGTTTTAGTATGTTTTATTTTCCTAGTGCCTAAACCAGTGTTGTCCACCACAATTCAGAAGCTTGCTTCAGTTAACCGAGGCAGACAGCTAAGCTAAGCAGTGTGACAGCTAAGTAAATGCCATGTCCTTGCCTCCTTGTACTTGTTATTTTTGTCTAATATCCAAGTTGTAATGTCCGAGCCGGGGAAACTTGAGAAGCTAGGGGGTTGTGTGATGTTCACTGGTTATTGGAAACAGCGGACATTAAGGGGAGTTTTTTTTGGACACTATTAAAACAAAAACCCACGGGAAACTCATTCTGTCGGGAGCTTACGCCAAATTGAAAAACCCGTTGTTCCATCTTCTATCATAATCCCGGTTTTATTTCTTAATCATGGCGGTAAGCCAATATCTGACGCGCAGTTTTTCTATTTCCCTCTCAATAGAGCGAATTATATATTCATTAATTTCATTGAACATTTTCTCTTCATACAATCCCCTATAGTTCACACAGTACTTTATTTGCACAGAACTTTCTCCCAGCCTTTTTCTCCCTACTTTTTGATATCTGGTCCTTCCAGTCCCAAGTTTGAACTGCCTCTTGCTGTTTAAGTTGCTGAACATCTCAGACTCCCATCAACGTCCACAAAGGTCTTCTCATTGGATCCCTGCTGACAGCCCTCTCTCTCTCTCTCTCTCTCTCTGTCTCTGTCTCTGTCTCTGTCGCTCTCTCTCTCAAATTCAAATTCAAAGTGCATTAGCATGACAGTATTTGAATACAGTATTGCCAAAGCATATTCAAGTTATGCAAAAATAATTGTAAATAATATCAATAATAATAAAATAAATAAAAAGTCAGACTGAATCTCACGTTATGACATTTCAGGACATATTCTGCTGCCATGGCAGCAGAAGGACCTTCACCAAGAAGAATTGCAATTTTTTCCTTATGTTCCATGTCTGCACAATCTCTCTCTCTCTGTATCTTTCTCTCTGTATCTCTCTCCTCAGCTCACTCTCTCTGTCTCTCTACCTCCAATTCTCTCTCTCTCTCTCTCTCTCTCTCTCTCTCTCTCTCTCGCTCTCGCTCTCGCTCTCTCTCGCTCTCTCTCTCAGAGCAAGATTATATGTTGCGTCAACTGACTGTAGTCTTTTGAGATTTCCCAAATGGAAGTGATTGAAAACACTCTGTATTGTACGACAGACACGGGCGAACGATACAGCATCTTACACATTTTTATACTGTATGTGCACCAGCACCAACACATTAAAAAACAAATCAATTATACAATACCACTTTTCATGAGACCACTTGTAACAATGTCATATAGCCATTACATCTATTTTACAAATCCTTTATCCATTATGGCAGTTTTGTTGAATAAAGTCATCATGGTCTTTGAGAGGTAGGATGTACATTTGGAGGTATTATGAGCATTATGACTTCTAAAATAGATGTCAGTTAAGATTGACATCAAGCCATCTTCATCTCAGGCCAAGTCAAGTCATTTTGACCTGGTCGGACTCGGTCTCATATTTTTTTTGTATCAAACTTCCCATTCCTGAGCCTGACTGCTTCTATACGTCCGTATTACTATGTTTCTGGTTGTTGGCTAGGATGTGCCCTGCCTTCCCAGTGGAGCGCTCCTGGTACTGTAAATGTAAACAGCATGTTAATGATGAACCACTTCATTTTCAAGGGTGTCA
>OOFH01111837.1:0-16530 GCA_900323355.1 Merlangius merlangus
GTATACCTTTAGACTGGTGCTCGGGACAGTCCTTCTGGAAGTGCTCCACAGAGCCACACACGTGACAGCTACCACCTGCAAAGACAACTCATTATCAACCCAACTATACAGGCTGGTTCAACACCCCTGGTACCCCACGGCAGAAGGGTTTTCTTAAAGGCTGACATATTATACCACCAGGTTTGAGTTTGACTGTGATGGATAGGTCAGTCTACCAGCCTACCCAGTGGACTGTTACAAACGTTGCTCATCTATCCGTCTACGTTGACACACCCACTTGTGATGTCAGAAGAGGCAGATTTTCAAGACGGCTTGTATCGGATAATCACGCTCACACCTGGTGGTATAAAATGTCCCGTGTAACTTAAGAGACCTGTGTTTACCTTCTTTGTATAGACCCTTAGGGTTGTCAGGGCACGAGCGTGACAAGTGCCCCGTCTTTCCACAGATGAAGCACTTTGCGTAAGGAAACTCCCCTAAGAGGCAGAAAACGCGTTAACATGACATATGACATAGGTGATGCAACATCCACAAACAAACGGCAGAGTTTTTACCCACGGGCAACACCTGTCATGAACAGTTGAACTAACCTCATGCACCTGCACTTTATCGTTCACATACTACTAGACAAATGAGTCCGATATTTAAAGTGTCTGTAATATTGCTGCTATTATGTACATTCAAACACATCTCAATATTATTATCACCTTCAACTACTTTTCTTGTGTGACCGTTGATCAAATGTTTAATGTCCCTAATGTTGTGCGTCCTTAAGACCACACAAAAATAAAATAAATCTTGAGACCTAAAACATATAAGCTATCGGTGTGTCTGAGTGTACATTTGCTTCCCTCACCTAGAGCCGGGTCCACCTTCGCCCGGCACCTTGTGACTTCGTGTTCAGTGGACCCACAACGGAAGCAGATCCCCCTGCCCATCTCCACGTCTCGCTCCGCCTCGGGGCAGTCAGCCAAACCGTGGCCCGGCTGCTTACAGTTGAAGCAGAGCTATCGGGAAGAACCAGACGAAGCAAACAATATGAAACAAAAGAGTATATGGTAGCACCGTAAGCTTCTTTTATACCCACTCCAAATTTGATAGATGGGTCTGAGATTACTCTGAGCCCAATGACCGATTGATTGCTTCGTCTGCAAAATGATTCAATGTAGGCTAAATAACGCGAGAAGGAAGTGCAGAGCATTTAAGGGATGTATGGGGGAAACACACTCACCATTTTACTTTTCTTATCGTTTTGCCTCCTTATCCTCCTGTCCTCCCGGCGGTTGTCTTTCCACACAGCGGTCTCCAGCTCTTCTCGGAGGCCCTGCTCCCCGTCCTGCTGGCCCCTGGGGAGAGGCTGCCCGCTCTCCTCCAGGTACGCCATGAAGCCGTTTACGTCTACATTATCATAGTCCTTCTTCTTCTTGTTGGGCTTCTTATAATCTGCAGGCCCCTGCCGCTGAGTCCTCCGTAGAGGGTCCGATGGAACTGGACGTGGTCTTCCTGTGGAAGCAGGGAATGTCCTTTTGGCTCCCGACTGAGCAGTAGTGTGTTTCAGCTGGTCCCATGGGGTGGCGTCGGCTGGTTTGTGTTTATGAATGTTATTGGCTCTGGCCCATCTCGTCATCTTGACACCTTCTGATAAAACATTAAAATATATCTAATTAGCGTAAGACGACCGTTCTTACACAAGAGGCCAACAATATCAGATCTGCCATGAGATACAGTTTGATAAAGGAGAGAGTCTAACTATATGGTCAGCGGATGTGTGCTGGTGTTTAGTTAGCGATATAGAACATCAGTACAGACAGCGATATAGAACATCAGTACAGACACTACACACCGCGTTCCCGTACATTACCGGAGAAAGTTTTACTGCAAGGACACTAGTTATTCAAAGCACGGATATTATATACATGTATATAAACAAATACCGTCACTGTTAGCTGTAACATGTGGACATATTTACCTGGGAAGTACTTCTCTTCTTCTATGTTTTACCGGAAATCACCATTCTACCTTTCGATGTTTTGTCGCCCTCTATCGGTCTAGGGGGGTTATCTCCAGTCACGTAAAGAAACAGTCGTAATTAAAAATGTTGTGTTTTTTTACCTATATACATTCAGTCAGTGGAAAAACTATAGATATATAAGCCGATATACTTTATAACACTTCATTGGTATTAACAATAAAACATTCTTTATGCATTCTCATAAATAAACCCCTCCCAAACAGGCCACCAATCAGACCACTTCAGCTGGTTATAATAATCACACTGGTAGGCAATTAGAGCACATTGGTCCAGAAGAGGTTGGTTCTCAGGGTTGACATGAAGGCATAGTCTGCTTCGAGAATTTTGTGCCATGTGTTTGTCACGCCTAATTTCACTGTTCTGTATGTCAATGTGTATTGGACATGGTAAGAAAATAAACTTTATTATCTATTTATTGTTGATTATACAAAATGTAGCCTATCTAATTTGGTCAATTCCTTTTTTGCAGTGCAATGTAGTCCAGTGACAAATCATGGAAATGGTGTGTTTTCTATTTCTAGTTGCATCATACTGGCCTGTGTTGAAATTGATCTGATCGTTTTATTAATCTATTTGCCTTTTTTTTTTTTTAAATCTGTTGCATATAGAAGTCTTTGGAGATTTGTATGCCAATGCCATCAACTATGCCCAAGAGAATCCAGAAACATTAGAAGGTAAATGCCAAACCTGTTTGGCATTGGTGTTTATTCAATGAAGAGTCATCCTAACAATTTAATTTGTTGCCATTTTGAATGTTTTACTTATTCCTTGCAGAGATAATTAACTTTCACAAGGCCATCATTGAGGGAGACATAATTATGCCAGTAAGTAGGCCTAAAATCATTTCCGCAGCTTGTTTTCACGAGTATACACTTGCATGGTTTAGGTTCCGTGGGTTTTATTTGAGTAGGTTTTATATTTTGTTGATACATCCAGTGTATTGTAGACGGGTTTCTCTTTCGAGCACACTGTGTGTGTGTGTGTGTGTGTGTGTGTGTGTGTGTGTGTGATATCACTCAACAACTTCATGGTAGTCTGACAGGAATGCCGTTAATGCCGTCTGGCCAGCCGTCAACGGAAGGGTCTCTGTGGCGTTTGTGATCCACCCTGATTTAGGTTGGTCGTGTAATGAATTAATGGGCCAATGCATGGTGTCCTTCTGGGTTTCGGGGGGAGTTTCCTTGTGTATTCGTAAAAGTTTCCAACTGTGTTTGCCCAGTCGATATTACTGACACCATGCTGAAGGCGATGGAGATGGTGTCTGAACACACCTGTGTGTCCTTTCACAAACGAAGCACAGAGCCAGACTATATGCTTTACTACCCAAGCAAGGGGTGAGTTGAGATTAACCAGACACCACCAGAATATTAATTTTGAATGTTTGCAGCCATTTGTGAATTGTGTTTTGTTGTAGTTGTGCATCCTATGTGGGGTACCAAGGCGGAGAGCAGATGCTGTACGTTGGGCCGATGTGCAACGTTGGAAATGTAGCCCATGAGATACTGCATGCCCTGGGGTTCCATCACGAACATACACGGCTGGACCGCAACGAACATATCCAGATCATTGAAAACAACATTCAGACGGGTGACGTTTGTATTTGTCTAGTAGGCCTATAGATGGATGGTCGGTCAATTATTTTCAACATCGGGAGTCGTTGATTGTAAGGGGATTTTTCCGGTTCATAATCTTTACAGGAAGGCATGGTAACTTCCAACTGAAAGATGGAAACACTTTCGGAATTCCTTACGATATTTCTTCCATCATGCACTACGGAGGGTAAAGCATGAAGATTATGACAATTGCTTGACTTTTGGGGTGTTTGTGCTGTTTGTGTAAAATTGTGTCCACTTTATTTTAATATAGACATTACTTCTCCAACAATGGATTGCCCACCATCAAGGTGTTTAAGCATAGCGGCGACATGGGACAAAGGACTCACTTGACTCTACTGGATATGAAAAGAATCAGAGCCCTTTACCAATGTGGTTTGTACGGTCTTTGACTGGAATACATCTTGTTAAAGAATACTTCAGTGTATCTAATGGCCATTTTATATCACATCTTTCACTAGCTGGAACGGGAGAAATGGATGACATGGCGTCGAAGGAAAAGCAAGACAAATTTCACAAAATGTTTAATCGACTAAGGGAACTGTATTCGCACGAACCAGGACTCGATGCCAATTTGAATACCAACTATCGATTTTGGTGATTGGGTCCCTTTAGGACCATAACCCAATAGGGACATCTGGCCTGACTGAGCGCTACTACCAACTTGCTGACATCAACAAACTGCAGAGCTCGGTTGTTTAATTGAACACTATGGCTTCACTTTTTTTGGTATTGGCTAAAATTGTAACTGTCTCCTACATGATAAAATGCGTTTTTTTTATAAAAGTCTTGTCACCATCTTTTTTTCATACCCTAAACAGGGCTGTAATGCCCTTGGAATGCAAGAAGACCTTGTATGGCTACAAAATGAACCTCGTTTCATTTATTGGGCTGAGCCTCAATGTACACGTGTGCCTGGCCAAGGCGTTTTCCTAGATACTGGCAGTAGGCCCACTGGCCCAGCTTGGCACGATGGGGTACCTTACGGCAGCCGAACACGGCTAGAATTTTAAAATCCATCCCAACCGGCTTCCCGCTTAAAGTGGGGTCTTTAACTAAACACTTATTTTTTTGGTGCAAAAAATATTATTCTTTGCTGTCTAATTAGTACCACCTAGGACAGTTCTGGTTTGGGGTGTTTTGGTGATATACTATGAAAGCCATTTAGCAAAAAGCTGTTTTCCATAGGAAATGAATATGATTTTTTTTATTATTTTTTTTTAAGTGCATATTTCTTTATATTAGGCTGTAGCTGGAGTACACCAGGATGTAGGCCTAGCTGGTGAAGGCAGAATTGTGCTGGTTTATTTGGAAAATGGATGGCCAGAGATCCAGGCAAAAGCCACACTCCCAGTCCAGAAAACAGACTTATGCTTCTGTTTCAGGCTAAAACCAACCCCACAGCAGCCAATTGATGTAGACTGGTAAAAGCACATGGAGTAGGTATCCAAAACAGATTAAATAGTCCATACATTTTGGAGCAAACAACTGTTAAGTGGCTTACACCAAACTTGATTGAAAGGCAAACTAATTCAATCAACTTTTATTTCCAAACTCGGGGGTCCAATACATACACATACCAATACAAACATTACATACACAAACAGGAAAATTAAAAAAAGGCAATGATACCGGTGTTTCCACATGGATGACTGCTATCGCACAGTACAAGGACCAGGGTTTGACAGCATAATGAGATTACATGAACCATTCAATCTGCAAATTTGTGCATTTGGTTTCACAACGGTTTTTTTAAACAGTAGGCCTATATGCAAACCATCATTATAGGCAATCTGGAGCTAATGGATGCTAGACTTTTTAAACTTGGTTCATAAGGGGGCGGTTTACAGAGGAGTAAAGTATGCTTTAAACAAGCTTATCTGAGCATCGGTGGAATTTCCTAACCAGCATCTTAGCTTGTGCATATAACATGCAGCGCTGCCTATAGATGTCATCACACATTTGATCTGTGATGTGTCCTAGATATAATTTTATTACCTACGGTTAAAACTTGCCCTGCCCGGTAAAAAAGATGGAAAGTTTAAATCCTTATCTCCTTTTGTTTTACAGGTCAAAACAACTCTTTTTGCATCAAATTTGACAACATACTCAGTATATATGTTCAGCATCTCTTGAAACCTAGCACTGCTAGGAGAAAAGATAGCTAATCATCTGCATACATAATGTGGTTTACCAAGGCGTTCCAACCATGCATTCTGTTTTACTGGCACTTAGTTGGTCAAATAAATCATTCATATAAATATTAAAAAGGGCAGGTGAGAGTAACGCCCCCTGCCCCATTACCCACGCCAAATGGTGTGGAAACTGCATTCCCCCACTTCACCTAGTCCTACATGCTCTGGTTAGCATACCAATATGCCAGGATCATAATTATGCTATTGGGCACATCTCTTTGGCTGACCTTTGAAAACGACTTAAAATGATTGACAGCCTTTTATGCAACAATAAAGCAAATTAAAACTGAAGAATTCTGCTTCTATACATTTCAACCACTTCCTTCAGGGCATAGATACATAGATCAGTACCATGCTTAGCCTTGAAGCCAAACTGGTTGTCTGTGGTATCAACATAAGAACTGTATTGAATAAAATTCTTTCCAGGACTTTGGATAACACACTGGCTAAAGCAATTGGTCTATTATAGTTATCCAAGCTCCCCACCTTGCCAGCTACAGACAGGCACCAAGTTAACAGACAACATGGAGTGTGGCAATAGACCATGAGTCATTAGGCCTATAAAGCAGATTGCAAGAAGAGCTGCAGCCCTCGGACTTGCAAATTTGAGGTGCTCTGCAGTGATCTGATCTAAGCCCCTAGCTTTATTATCAGCTAGCTGTGTGATTGCTTGTTGTACCTCCCTACATGTGATTCCCACTGTGTCACTGTCACGTTGTCAACTTTGTAGAAATCAGTTTTAACGCAATTGAATAACTCAGAATAATATTGCTTCCACAGCTCTGCTATCTTGTCGGCTCCAGAAACTCCTTCAACTGTATTTGGTAATGATGACTGACACTGATCAGTGCTCTCACCTCCTTCCAGAAGCCAGTAACATTGTTTCCAAACTTCTCAGCCAAAGAGTCCACTCTCATTACTTGGTCATGTTTGCTGATATAACAAACTGCATATTTATACCTTGCGTTGGTAAGCTTTTTGTGGTCCAGGACAGGCCCCTCTCTGGGCCTACCTGCCAGGACCCAGGCCTTATATGCATTCTTGGCTTCAGCATGATAAGCACCCACATACTTGTTCCACCCTGGTTCGATGCTCTGTCTTTTAATAGAGTGAGTAAAGCATGGTCTACTGGCCTCATACACAGCTCCTGCAATATTTTACGTGTACATTTACATTTAGGGCATTTAGAAGACGCTTTTTTATCATTACAATTCACATCAGAGCACAAAATTGCATTGCTGGGTTGATATGCATCCCTTAAAAGACCATCAGTTCTACCATAGTATAACATCACGTCTTCATTTGTGTGTTTAGACCAATCCAGCTTAGCCTTACAATCACTATTAAAGTACCATACCAAAAGGGACCCAGTCAGACATGTTTGAGAGGAAATTGTTTGTTTGAGAGGGTGTTAAAACCAATTAAACTTGTTAAAACAAACACTAAAAAGAACAAATGACAGGCTGCCAGCTACGGAGGGTTAAATATGCGAATATCTGTCGAATATCCAACAACAAACACGTCTTCACCACGGTGAGCTGGACGTCGAGCTGCACCCACTTGGCTCTGCAGTGAGGATGACTATGGCCGCGTTCAAAATCGCATTGCTTTTATTCTTACTTTACTGTTGCACACAGTGCAATTGGGACATAATAATAAACGGATAGACTACAACATCCTTGCATTTGGCATACTGCATTTTCCATCGGGACATAGGCCTACTAAGTCTGGCATACTAAATATTATGGTAGTACGGGTGTTGGATAACAGGGTATTTCAAATCCATTCGCCAGGTGGCGACATTGGACATGTGACAGGAAGAAACCAAACCGGAAGCATGTGCATGTCGACGTCACTTTCTCGGAAAACAACAAAAACAAAACGTCCTCTTGCTACAGCATCTACTTTGTATGCTCTGTCAGCTGACTCGATTTTAAAACATTTTTAAAGGAATACGGGTTATCTTTCCATGGATTTTCCCTCGAGTTTGTTTTAATAAATTACTCCGTAGTGACATGTTTCACTGGCTGTAGTACGACAAGCAGTCGTACGACAAGAGTCCCGCCGGGGGTAAACATTGGGACACGACGTTGCAACACAACGACCCGAAAAGCTTTGACTTTACAATCAACACACTTGAGCTTTCGCACAATTATATTGAACATATCGCCGTGTATTCAGTCAACGAGTGACTTTGGATCGCCATGGCTCAGCAAAGAGGAGTCAATAGTCTCCAGTTCAACCAAGACCAGAGTAAGACCCACATAAAACCTAGACAAACCTACCCATATTAAGTCCGTGTCCCTAACGTGCCATGTGTAGTTATTAATATTAATGTTGTCCCACCACAGGCTGTTTCTGTTGTGCTATGGAAACCGGGGTCAGGATTTACAACGTGGAGCCCCTGATGGAGAAAGGCCATCTTGGTAAGTTAAACACATGCAAAGCGCATTCAATTATGGCATAGTGATATATTTTAAAAAATATGTTAATGTAATTCCATGCTGTTACAATGTAAATGGTAGGAAAAACGATATGGGAACACACAATAAAAAGTATAAAGTAGGGCCTACATTCGGACTGATAGACTTGGTTAGGTATTTGTCTCTAAACAACAGAAAGTGAAATGTTGTTTCGATTTCTGTTGGTAAAAGCCAATGACTATCGGCAGCTTTAGCCCCAAAAAGCACAAGTGTCTGCTGATTGGACTGGGGCTAATTGGGCGACTCTTTAATGTAAGTAAAGTAAGTAAATTTGTGTGTATAGACCACGAGCAGGTGGGCAGCGTGGCCCAGTGCTCCATGCTGCACCGGTCCAACCTGCTAGCGGTGGTGGGAGGCGGAGTCAACCCCAAGTTCTCCGAAATCTCAGGTGAGTTTGTGGGCCAGGTCCTCCTGAAAACTCAATGAACGGGGATATGCAGATGCATATGCCAGAGCACATAGAAGTTGAGCTCACAGATTTGTCTGGTTCCCAGGCTAGAATTCCCCCACATTCTCTCCTCAACCCCACCTGTCGTACTATGTCTCTCTACCATCACCCCTAAACCCTCCAGTACATGAGATGATACCATATAATACATGTGGATGTAAAGCAGAAAGGTATACAGAACAGGAATGGGAATTAAAGATTTAAAAAAACAACATTACATAAATATATGGAAATATATCTAAACACACACTATGAGTAGGAGCTATTTTACGCGGGGCAGTGAATGTCAATTTGGACATTTAAAGTAGACATTATTGCCAGTATATGCTGCATTACTGAAACTGCATTATTGACCATTGTTTGTGTATCATAAAGTGATGTAAGTGATGCTGCTTCTATTCTAGTGCTGATCTGGGATGACGCAAGCGAGGCAAGGGACCCCAAGGACAAGCTGGTGCTGGAGTTCACCTTCACCAAGCCCGTCCTGGCTGTCCGCATGAGACATGACAAGTAAGCTTTACAGAGCTCCCTAGCAACCGTTACCCATCAGTGCCCATATTTGGTCAAAATGTTTTCTGGTTGACTGCACGCCGGCTTCTTCTGACAAATCGCTTCCTTGATTGGTTCGGGGCGTTCCTTTTTGCCTGTCAATCACATTTGCGTGCACAGTGTTGTTGCTCGGCTACAGGAGCCGGAACGCAATACTTCTCAATAGCGGGAAAACGGAGGGAGGGGGGGACGTCTTTTGGGGTTGTTCATTTACGAAATCTTGATCTGCTCTATTTACACCTCTCAAATGTTACTTACCAACTGTAACAGCACTTAATAACATATTTATACATAACACATAATAATGTGTTTTCCAGGATCATTATTGTTCTGAAGAACAGAATCTACGTGTACAGTTTCCCGGACAACCCCGTCAAGCTGTTTGAGTTTGACACCAGGGACAACCCCAAAGGTACAGGCCAACCGACTTTAGAGTACATCGTGTTTGTACAAATACATTTTGTATGGTTGTATATTATGATTTCTGGTGTTTTTTGTTGCTTCCAGGACTGTGTGACTTGTGTCCTAGTATGGAGAAACAGCTTCTGGTCTTTCCAGGTCATAAATGTGGCAGTCTACAGCTTGTTGTAAGTTACTAAGGAACCAAATTCAATGATATAAGAAGTGCCTAAGAATATGCCAATCCTTGGTTTATATTTCCCCTTTCCAACCGCCTGCTAAGAAAGTGCTACTGCTAATATAAGGAACAGCTATTGCTAGTAATCAGTATCAAAAGCCAGCTGATATTAGCAACAGCAGAGCTAATATGCTATCTCTTAGAAACGACTTTCTTTTATAAAACAGCTAGCTATTAGTAATAACAACAAGCAATAGCTAATAACCGGTAACAGGCAATAGCATCTCTGACAATGGAGAATTTGGCCTCCTGTTTTCCCCCTCTCCAGGACCTGTCCAACACCAAACCGGGCACGTCGTCGGCCCCCTTCACCATCAACGCCCACCAGAGTGAGATTGCGTGCGTGGCGCTGAACCAGCCGGGCAGCGTGGCGGCGTCAGCCTCCCGGAAGGGGACCCTCATCCGCCTGTTCGACACGACCACGCGAGACAAGCTGGTGGAGCTCCGCAGGGGCACGGACCCCGCCACCCTATACTGGTAATAATAATAATATTAATAATAATAATGGATTGAATTTATATTGCGCTTTTCTAGACAAAGACGTTTTACAGTGAAGGGGGGGGGATCTCACTAACCACCACCAGTGTGTAGCACCCACTTGGGTGATGCACGGCAGCCAATCTGCGCCAGAACGCTCACCACACACCAGCTTGAGGTGGAGAGTGAGGGAATGAAAGAGTCAGCCAATATTACAGGAGGATGATTAGGGGGCCAGATTGAATAAGCCTGGTTGGGCCAGGACACCGGGGGAAACCCCTACTCTTTGCGATAAGTGCCCTGGGATCTTTGATGACCTCAGTGTGGTACCACCTCACAGTCCCGGCGCCATTCGTGGCCTTTATTTAGGACGGCAGCTGCTCAGGAGGTACAGCAGGGTTGGCTGGTTACCGCAAGGTTGCTAGTTCGATCCCCGGCTCCTAGCTGGGTGTCGAGGTGTCCCTGAGCAAGGCACCTCACCCCCTGACTGCTCCTGACGAGCTGGCTGTCACGTTGCATAGCTCACACCGCCGTTTGTGTATGAATGTGTGGATGAATGGGTGAATGTTAGGCAATATTGTGAAGTGCTTTGGATGGAAGCACTATATAAATGCAGTGCATTTAACATTTACCATTTACCACTTGGTCATTTGGCTCTATCATGTCACTTTACTCTTAACGGTTTATTGCTGTCCGAACCAAAAAAAAGGATCATATTCTGTGTTTGGTTTCCTGTGCAATGTTTGCTCTTATCGTTCCCCTTTCCTAGCATCAACTTCAGCCACGACTCGTCGTTTCTCTGTGCATCCAGTGACAAGGGCACGGTCCACATCTTCGCCCTGAAGGACACCAAACTCAACCGACGCTCCGCGTAAGACAGTAGTGCTGCTACGTTTTGCGCTCCTCGCGTTTGTCACGATTCAATTCAATGAGTAAATACTGTGAAGTAATCAAACTGGTGGAGAACCGAAAGGAGCCCTATTTTACCACCAGATGTGAGGTGGAAAAGTCAAGACCAGGCTTTTAAAAGCCTCTTTGTGACATCACGAGCGGCAGTGTCCACCCTTGATATTTGCTACGAAGATCAACTCTGGTCTGTGAGTGGTACAGGTGATCTATACTTGTGATGTTAAAGATCAGATTTAAAGACGGCCGTCAATGGCTCCTCATCTCAAACCTTGTGGTAAAATAGGGCCCCTTCAACGTATAAACTAGAAGTTCTGGTGTCTGGAGTTTTTCTGGTAGTTGATGTATCTGTCGGCCCTAGGTTGGCTCGCGTAGGGAAGGTGGGCCCTGTGATTGGCCAGTACGTGGACAGCCAGTGGTCCCTGGCCAGTTTCACCGTGCCCGCCGAATGTGCCTGCATTTGCGCATTTGGGAAGAATACGTCGAAGAATGTGAACTCAGTAATTGGTAAGTGTGCCGTATGAATGTATGTATGAGAATCTTTTTTTCAATTACTTCGCTTGCTGGATTTCATTGATTTACAATGAAATGTAGATCATGATAATGTTTACTAATTACAAGTTTAACTGTTATTGGAAATGCATTGCCTATAATATGTTCCAGAAATGTCAGACATAAGGACAGGGACTTAAGTTTGCGATTGGTGATTTATTTTTCGTTTTTTTCTCTATCCTTCAGCCATTTGTGTTGACGGCACATTCCATAAGTACGTGTTCACACCCGACGGAAACTGCAACCGCGAAGCCTTCGATGTTTACCTGGACATATGTGATGACGATGACTTCTGAGACGAGGGCCGATTGAAGCAGCAGGCGATGTGTACTGAACAGTGAAGAGACTCCAGTTAACCTCCAGCGGTGGGGTTCAAAATCGATCCGCTTGTGACATCACAAGTAGGCGTGTCCACCCATATGTACGATGGATAGATGACTGGGGAGTTCATCTATTCGTCCCACATCTGGGAGGACACTCCCATTTGGGATGTCACAAAGGCTACATTTGAAATTGGCCTCAACCTTGGTGGTTTAATAGGGTCCGTTTAAGGCAAAGGTTGGGAGGAGTTGGAGGAAAGTACTGAAGTACTGAAGCACCTCCTTAACTGTGTTTGTGACTTTCGTTGATGTTTGATATGAATGCATAACGTTGTTGTAAAGCCCGGTTTTATGCTTGTAATCAATTTTATTTTTACAACAATGGATAAACATACTGTTTTCTATCCATGAAATCAAAGAATTGTGTTATGATTCCGAAGGATGAATGTGTAAAACCTGTTTTTAATACCAAAAAACCCAGCACATAATGATTTGGTATATAATCTCATTGAAGAATGTAATGGTATATGTTGCTTAATTTGCTAACTTTTGTGTTTTAAACTTCGCAAGGTATAATGGGTTGATTCAGTCAGTTCTTTAAAGAGATATAGCCCACAGAACGATAATATCGCTGTCATATCCCTGTACAGAACTATAAAGTATAATAAAATCCTTGCTCAAAAGTACAGTTTTTACTTGCCAATATTTATTTTTATTCCATTAAACCTTTATTTAACCAGGTAAAAGTCTCATTGCCAGACACAAGCCATCATGGTATTGTAGACTGTATTGTATTTCCTCACTGGCAGTCACATTATATGAAGCACAGCGACTCTTCACTACCGTTGGACTCACTCAGCATCTTTGGGCTGCAGATAAAAATAAAAATAACAAATGTCATAATAAAAAATAAATTGCTGGAATAGTTATTCGTTCACTTAGTTATTTAGTATTTATTTATTGCTTTTGATAGATCATTTTGACACATAAATCAAACTTTACCTATCCCAGAGGAATTGCATGTCATCACACTAAGACACTATTCCACCATCACGATGTGGAATAGTGAATAATAAACAATTCTATCAAGATATTGGAATTGTTTATTATTCCAATTTTTTTTATTGAGCTGTAATTAAAGAAGTATCAGCTGAACCGCACCTTTCCAGTCTCGCGGCTCTTGGCTCTTATTTTGTTGACCTGGGACTCTGCGATGTCCGTCCTCTCCCGGGCTTCCTCCAGCTGGTGTTGGACCTTACGCAGCTTCACCATGGAGCAGTTGGCCTGCTCTTCCTGCAGGGACGAGGGGACGAGCACACACAGTTTCCTCAGACACTCCTGCAACCAAGTATCATGGCTGTTATGCCGTGTGATGTAAACAGATGTGGTAAATATTATGGGCCTTACCGTGGGGTATTAGTATACCTATTATGCCATGAAGTTTACCGCAGGGTACTATTCACATTAACATCCTGTGTTTATATTTATATTACAAAAATTGTGCGTGTGTGAAAACCCCTTCTTAACTCTGTTATGCACGCTTTCAAGCTTATACAAATAGATACCAATTAAATGAATACCAATTTATACCAAAATATTTGACTGTATACGTTTTCTTTTTCTTTTTATAGATTTCTGTGTGTGCCTATATTTATTACAGTTTTATGACCTTATTACTGTGCTGCACTTCAGCTATGACACCTGAATGTCCCGTCCGTGATTCATGACACCCGAGTCATCTCCTCTCCGTGTGAGTGATGGAGGTGCAGGGCCCTGGAGGGGTGAAGGGATTTGGCGGGCCTTGTCGGTGACTCACCGCGTCCTCCGCCTGCCTCTTGTAGGCCTTCACCTTCAGCTGCAGCTTGTCCACCAGATCCTGGAGCCGGGCCACGGTCTTCTTGTCCTCCTCGCTCTGTTGTCGCCAAGGAAACCACTTTGACTTTTTAACAGTTCATACATTTATATAAAAAAGGTTTTATCCAAAGGGTTTAGTTCAACTGTCGTCTTTGAGAGAACCCGAAATGTTGTGAGTATAACAACAATTGCAAAAATATTGAGTTGGAAGAAATTGATAGAGATGTTAGGAAATATGGAAGCCAATATTTGTAAGAGAAGTCAGAACAGATGTGTCTTCTTCAGCCCTACCTGGTAGGTGAGCTCCTTGACTCTGCGTTCGTATTTGCGGACCCCTTTGACGGCCTCTCCCCCTGTCCTCTGCTCGTTGTCCAGCTCAGCCTCCAGCTCTCGAACCTGCAGCCAGAAGAGGTGACGGTTAGCGCCCAATTACCAAATTAATGGTCGATAGGCAATCGTTTTCTACCACAGTCCGATGGGTTGGGTGCCTGGGCCTTTAACGCCCACATCCTTTTCTCTCTAAATTTGTCAGCCCCTTCTTCACTCTTCGACTTTCTCTCGTCCATGGCGTTCAGTGACCCTCTCACTGCTGCATGCTGGGACTTAGTTTGGATTGTCATTTTGGGAGCGCAGGAGAGAGACGGATCAGGGCCAGCAAAAACGTTACCGATGTTAGGAAGGCCCATCGGCCCACCGCATCGGTGGGCCGATGGGCCTTCCAAACATCGGTAACCGTGATCCACCTGATCTGTCTTTGATGACATCTAACGTCATTCACTGCGGATGAACGACTCGGAAGTCCAACCAGTAGATGGCGTCCTTACCCTGGACTCCAGCTTCTGGAGCTGCTTCTTGCCCCCCTTGAGGGCCAGGCTCTCGGCCTCGTCCAGCCGCTGCTGCAGGTCCTTCACCGTCCCCTCCAGGTTCTTCTTCATCCTCTCCAGGTGGGTGCTGGTGTCCTGCTCCTTCTTCAGCTCCTCCGCCATCACGGCCGCCTGTCCACGACCACACATCCTGTTGGTATTCTAGGCATACTTAAGTCATATTCAGTGGTATACTAGGTATACTAAATACACTAGGCATAATGGGTATACTAAGGCCTACTTAGTGGTATACTAGGTATGCTGAGTACAAATATGGTATACTACGGCATACTAAGTGGTATACTAGCTATACTAAGTACAAATATGGTATTCTGGGCATACTAAGTATACTAAGGCATATTAAGTGGTATACTAGGTTTACTAAGTACAAATATGGTATACTAGGCATAGTATCATCATGGTATCTACTTTATATCAGCACCGAAATGTGCAAAAAAATGACATGGCATTTTTCAATGTATTATCATTAATAGTATTAGTATTACTATTACTATTGAACATTATTAAGATTCCTCCTATTCTCCCTACTCCTCCTACTCCTCCTAACCCTACGACCACTGCTCCTACTCAGCTACTAAGGCCTCCTACGTCAGTGATGGCCTTCTTGGCCCTCTCCTCTGCGTTGCGGGCTTCCTGGACGGTGTCGTCCACCTCGCTCTGGACCTGCAGCAGGTCACTCTCCAGCTTCTTCTTGCTGTTCACCAGACTGGTGTTCTGGACACCACAGGTGATGGACGTCAGACAGACAGACAGACGGACGGACGGACGGACGGACGGACGGACGAATAGGTACATCAATAGAAAGCTAGATGTTTATATACATAAATAGATAAAAATAAAGTTATTTTTAATAGCACAGGAGATTGCTGTGCCAGGCAGTTACAAAATGAAAGAACCAATATCGAAAATACTTATTACGGCGTGAAATATAAATGGAAACATAACGATAAAAAGAAAACAAGGACATATTCTAACACTAAATGCTATATTTGTATTACTATTATTATTATTATTTAATAAATGTAACGTAAATGATCTCCTATTAACCACACGCTAAAAGCGAATGGGTTGAAAGCAACGTGTTTTTGATGTCCCCCAGATATCAATGTTGTTCTTTAATCTTTTCTTATACATTGTGTTTCTATAATTTTAGGCTGCCTTTTGAATATCTGCCAGAGGACAGCAGATGTGAACTAGCCTCTTAGGCTAACCCTGGCTCACTTACAGTCGTCTGTTGATTAGTCTGCAACGTCCCTGAAATGAACCAATCAATAAACAGACACTGACCTGGGAGTGCAGCAGCCCGGCCCTCTCGCTGGCGTCCAGCAGCTCCTGCTCCGCCGCCTTGCGGGCCCTCTCCGTCTGCTCCAGGGCCCCCCGCAGCTCCTCCATCTCGGCCCCCATCAGCCCGTTGCGGCGGTCCGCCGCGGCCGCCTGCTCCCTGGCGTCCTCGGACGCACGCGTGGCGTCGTCCAGGTGCAGCTGGGCGTCCTGGGGAGGGGTTGGACCGGGTCAAACCCAAAGGGGGGTTGGTTTGTGTGGTAGGAGTACTCTGATCTGCTGTACAGCCAAGGCAATTG
>OOFH01111838.1:0-16258 GCA_900323355.1 Merlangius merlangus
CCCATTGTTCTCCAAGGACAATTTCGGATCAACTATACTCTTTGGGATCAACTATAGTAAGGCCATGTATTCATGACAATTTCTAGTTTAAATATGCATTCCCAAAACATTAACAATATTATGTTCAAATAAACGTACAGCTTTGATGTTTGGGGTCAATGTGACCCCAGCAATTATAACATGCAGAAAATAATTGTAACTGAAAGTCTTAACCAAGTATCTCTCTCAGCTTCATTCGGCCGTTCTACTGACCATCTTTATAGCCCCGTATATAATACATGACTGCCCCCAACCTCCGCTTATACATAAAGTATTAATTGTATTTGACTATTGCGAAATATGCAATATGATTCATTGCCCTATAATGAAAAACAAATTATGTTTTGTTGTTTCCAGGGCTTTATGTTGATATTCAAATATAGTCATGTATTTAGTAAAATATTATATGGTTAAAATGCAGATTGTCTTGTATATGACTGGTGGGGCCTGGAACCATTTAGCTGCAGTCAGTTGACCCGGTCTGTAACTGGGGATCAGCAGCTTTCCATTTTTGGATGTCATGTCAGTTCTTGGTGGTTGAGATATAACAAGAGGTGGTTGAGATATCCCACATACTGCAAGAATGATCAGAGTTGTTATGAGAACTGTCAGTGAGTTCTCATGGGAAATATGTCCTGCCTCTCCCACTGCTTCTTGAATGATCAGAGATCTCATGGGCAGGGTTTTCTCCTCACACCCCTACACACACGCACGCACGCACGCACGCACGCACACACACACACGCACACACACACACACACACACACACACACACACACACACAGGAATGAACCTGTAGGAGCCCTCGGTATCATCCAACACAACAAAAACGAGATAGGAAGAAGGGCGTGGTAGGGGTCAACAACAACACCGATGTGTACAAAATGTGTACAGGACTTTTTGTTAATTTCATGTTTGCCATGTTTACCCCATAGATTCAGGAAAATTCATAAAAAATCAAGAAAAAAAAAAAGTTTTATAAAACTAATTATACCTATATTATAATAATCTTTATAATTTGTATTATAATTGCATAAAAAATGGTTTCATTAATATGACCAAACTAGTTGAGTGCCAGTGGATGATCCCTGTCTCCAGGACTAGAGAGTGGATCGGTGGTCAGACGGGGGAGGGGCGCTCACTATTCTGTTGCGGGTCGATGGGGAGAAGAAGGTGTCCTTGTCGTCGATGAGGAAGAAGTCGGCCTTATCCTTGTTGAAGGCTGCGGTGAAGTAGTCGGGCTCAGGGTGCATGATGAGCTCGGGCAGGCGGAACGGCGTGGACAGCCAGTTCATCGGGATCTGGCTGTGGTCCGGGATGTCGTTGGCCTTGAAGGGAACCTTGATCTTTAGCACATCGGCATAGGTGGCCAGCACCTCCCACGGAGCATGGATCTTCAGGAAGAAGGTCTTCCCGTCGTCCGACTCCTGCCGAGAGAGAGAGAGAGAGAGAGAGAGAGAGAGAGAGAGAGAGAGAGGGAGATAAAGGTATGGTAAGGTAAGGTATAGCAGTTGGATAATGTGTACAGGGCTTTGTAGAGTAAATGATCTGATTCACTTATTATCTTTTCAACCCACAGGTGGTTAGTTCAGCTACAGTTCATAAAGTAGCAGGAGGTAAATCAGGTCAAGCTGTCCTCCCCATCCAACACGATGTGTCGGTTTAAAGGTCCCATGACATGCTACTTAATGGATGCTTCTATATAGGTGTTAGTGGGCCCCTAATACAGTACTTGAAGACGGTCAAGGAATTCAGCCGTGGTGCAGAATTACAGCCACTATGAGCCAGTCACACAATGAGCTTTCCCAAAGCTGTGTGCGCCTCCGAATCCAAAAAAACCCTTTCGACTCGATGTTGCAGTTCAATCTGGACTTCAGGGTGTCAAAGCCAAATTTCCTTTCCCCCAATTCCTTCTCAACCATGGCCGAGATAACCCCCACTACGAGTCTCATTTTGGAAGAACCAGAGACCTCAGAAAATCCGACGCAGTCTAGTCTTTTCACCAAATGGGAGCTTTACGCAATCCTTACCTTATGTTGAGTGTTATGCGCCACAACACCAACAGCAGAACGTTGGTGTTATCCAAATAATAAAGAAGTGTACAACACTTTCGTTACAGTGTGTGTATTCACACACACACATGTGGCTCTTGTACCATCGTAGCTCATTGTCGGGCCAAATTCTCTGGGCGGGCAAAGCAGAGAAAGAGGTAACCTGGCCCCTTATGACTACATATGGGGCCAACTTCCAAATCTGCGCGTCTGAGTTTTCATTTTTTCAAAGGCGGAGCAGGATACATAGTGCTCGATTTACACCATTATGCCATTTCTATCCACTGCGGGACCATAGGCAGGCTAGGGGAACTCATATTAATGTTAGAAAACCCCCAAGTGATTTATATATGCCATGGGACCTTTAAGAGGTTGTCCAGGGACCGCTAAGTAACATACAGTTTGTGTTTTGTACCGTCCCATAAGAAGGCAACAGCCAGTGTTTTAATACAAACAGAGAAACCAGAACAACAACATCCTGAGAATGCGCAGTCCAATGAGAAGACACAACAGTACAGGGGAGCTCACCGACTTGTCCTCAGTCTCCAGCTCAAGGCCAGCTTTCTGCAGGTTGGCCTCAAACTCCCTTCTCCTTTCCTGCAGAGGAATAAACGTACACATAGTGTTGAAAAATCTGTCTCTGCCAACAAAGCACTGGGATTCATGCGGCACGCCAATGAAGTGAGCATCTCCGGTGGAAACAGTGAGTTGGAGCGAGAGACTGTCTGTGGATGTGGTAAAGTGTGTGTCTGGAGGAATCAACAAGAGCTGCCTGGTGGCTGAGGCCCACCCTGCAGCGCTGGCACCTGGGTGAGAGGACCTCTGGGTGTGGAGCGCTGTGGCCAACGGGAGGGCGGCGGGGCCAACACAACAGAGCTATACAAACAGTGTTCCTTTACAACCCCAAACCCAGACGTAGCCTGAGGCCGTTCTACTATACCTACTGAAATAACTGGAAGATATTATCAATGAACATTATTAACGTCCATTATTAAAGTGCATTTCCATTCCTCACCTGCTTCCTTTCTCCATCTTTATCGTCCACGTACGACAGGATGAAGTCAATCCTGCGCACTCCGTCCCGGAAGAACACAGAGTCTTTACTCTGCGTGTTCTTATCAATCTAGGAGATGGAAAAACAGACCAGGCGTCAACATGTCAACCCATAAAAAGATGATTACCCTTGCCCTCAAGATGGCCCTCAAATCAAATGAACACGGCACTCAAACCACGCCATTCTCCTGTCATCGGCTGATAGCACAACACATGCGACGTGGGCCGTGATACGGACCATAAAACATTGTTGTTAGGGAACACATCCTGCACAAACACACACGAACTGATAGGGTGTTGAGGTCAGGACACTGGTTTCAC
Organism: Merlangius merlangus; assembly: GCA_900323355.1. Lineage (NCBI taxonomy): Eukaryota > Metazoa > Chordata > Actinopteri > Gadiformes > Gadidae > Merlangius > Merlangius merlangus. Next base: position 3,465 of record OOFH01111838.1, read on the forward strand.
TGTAAGTATTCAAACTGTATTCCATGCGATGCAAATGCTTTAATCCGAGGAGAGCCCAAGGGCCATAGTGCTTTGACGAAGCTCAAGCTCATTTAAATACACCACACTACCAGGCTGACATCTCAGCAGTGGCAACCAGAGAGATGGTGTTTGTTGCAGGGAGTACGAGGCACAGGATGAAGCTAGGTGTGCAGCGTACGATAGATAAGGCAGCAGGGAACCGTAACAAGGGGATGTCGTCGTGATGACGTCATGGACTCCCACCTACACCCAATAACTAAAAGCACCCGACAGGGCGCATCCAACTCCCACTCCCACCTCTTTCTGCTGGACTCGCTTTCCACCACTATCTGGAATCAATGTTGTTGTTTTCACAGACAAGACGTTAGAATTGTCTGTGACAATTCTTGCTAGACAATTCTTTGCTAGACTAGTGCTCCCACTGCGGCGGGAGCACTAGTCTAGCAAAGGAGTGTTTTCAGGGAACAACGGAGAGCAGAAGAGGCGACCGTCTGGTGCCACTGGCCGGTACAGCTGATCTGCCAAGGACTAAAAATAAATGACTGCAACGTGGACAGGAATGCCTTCGCTGGCTACAGCCGCTAACTAGACCGGAATGCAGCCCTAGAATGATCTTTGAGGAGGCCGGAGACTAAGGCTCCAGCCTTACTGGGTGTGAGTACTCACAATGAGTAAGGCTTTACTCTATGCAGAGGGGGAAGGGGAAGGATAAGGAAGAGCACTTTACCTCCATCGCCAACTTCCTCTGTGTGTGTGGGTGAGTGTGTGTGTGTGTGTGTGTGTGTGTCAGCTCGTCTGCAGAGCGGCCGGATATCTATTGCCTCGCTTTCTCTCTCCAGGGAGTTTGGTCAAGCCCTTCTCCTCAGCCCTCTCTCCCTCTCTCTTTCTCTTCATCTCCTAGCTCGACACGCTCCATCAAATTTCCTCTGACATCTCTCACTTGCTAAGCAGTCTGGTTAAGAAGAGAGAGAGTTAAGGTAGAGAGGGAGAGAGAGAGAGACTCACAAATAAATAAACGAGAGACAGAGAGAGAGAGAGAGAGAGAGAGAGAGAGAGAGGGGGGGGAGCATCTAGAGATGACATCAGCATACTGCTAGCATAGCCCCTGCCAACCGTAGCTAATTCACTAGCTCATTCTCCCCCCAGGGAATATTATATCTCCATGCAACCTGAGATCCAAATCAGATAGCCTATAAATTGTGACAAAAACAAATACGTCTCTCTTTTGTGTCCTCAGTACAGCACGAGAGACAAGTGAATAAGCAAAACTACGGATGAAGATGATAAGGAAGGGACTCAGGAACATGGAGACAGATAATTAACTGATCACTGATAACTGATAACTTTAAGAAAGAAATCACTGCATAAACCTTTGAGTAAATATAAAACCACTCCGACCCAGCCCTCCCGGCCTGCGATACCCTGCATATTCCATACAGCACGCTTTAAGAGTCACCAAGAAGCAGCTTACAATTATGTTCTGAATCCGAACAGCTCCCACTCCGCCCATGTTTAACGGGAAAGGGGGTCTTTGAGCAGACGCGTGTGGCCTCTTTATACATCCCGCCTGATCCCAAATCATACCAGGCCTCTAACTACAGAAAGAGAGCTAAAAGCGTCCCCCAGAACACCGGGAGCCATGTTGAACATGGCATGGTAGCTGCTGTCTCCTACTGGGCCCTCGCCCCGGCATCTCTCTAATTTAGGGTAATTACAGCTCTCCCTTATGGGATCCCTGCAGCTCCTGGGACCTGCCCCGGCCCCCGCGAGGTGCGGCCCCGCACAGGCCAGAGACGTCCGTACATCAATCAGCTAACCCCAAAGTGGTGGGTGTGTGTTGGGCGATGTGCATGAACATCTCTCATCTAGTTTGAGGGGTTCACAACGTAGAACGAGATGAGGGGATGGGGGTGAGAGGGGAGCTTGGGCGGGGTGGAGATCTAAGGGAAACGCTGATTTGAGGATGTTATTTTGGGGTCGGCGAAGGGAAAGGGGAAAGACGTACAGGGAGCCACATCCTAGGGGAGGGTGGCTGACAGTCCACAGGGACCATAAGCCGGGGTTCACTTTCTGAAACACGACTGATGCAATGGGGATTGGCTTGTTCAGCTTTCAAGTAAATGCATTCCTCTTTCTGAAGCATTTCACCAAACATTTTGAACCATGAAATGTTTCCCTTTACTTTACATTTATTAAGTGCATTTCTCATCCAACTCTCATGATTAGCTTGAATGAGCTAAAAAAGCAGAGCCATAAACGGCTCGACCTACTGGTCTGTGACCCAGTCGGCTGGCAGTCATTTGGCATTCTTAGGCGTTTTTTTTGGGACCTAAATTAGAAGCTTTAAATGACGAAATGACCAGTCTTTTATTTAGAAAACCTTCAAAGTCAAAATGCGTGTTCATTTAACGACAGTCCAAGTTCAGACGAAGGCTTCATGCCTCCTGCCCACATGTTAAGGCTCTGCGTGTACACAGAAGCATGCTTGCACACACACGACCACGGCACAGTTACAGCCGTGACTTCCACGATAGTTTGTGTTTGCCGGTCCTCATCCAATTATATTTTACACCTCTGGCGTTCGCCTCCTGCTCAGTCACAGAGACACGATCACAGGTGAGAACCAAGCAAGCTGCTTTCCATTCTAATGCAACACCTTCTGTATCTCATGCCCACATGTTTCCACTAACCAGAGAAAAACAACATGCTTATGCTAACACTTGACAAACGTGTTTTTGTAATAAAGTAATCCTCCAACAGAATATCTCTCTAGATCTTTCCTTTCATTTGGCTTCTACATAACTCAGAGGCTGTCAGACAGTGGGGGCAGGCATATGCACAGCAGTAGCTAACACCACACCACAGGCCTGGTTTACCAATGCCGTACCCGTGCGCGAAACTTGAGGAAAAGTGCCCGCTTTCTCCAGCTCTGCAGAAGAAACAGTCAGGGACAGTGAGGGAGTATGCCCTACCCACCCACACAGTGGCCCACCACATCCAGTCCCACATTCATCCAGACTCTGGGAACTCTTGTCGCAGATAAATACACGCACACAAGGACAAAACAAGCGACAAGGCCGGGGCCGTGTCACCAAGTTAATAAACTTCACCCACACGACCGCTGGCTTCTAGCGGCCACGTTAAGAGACGAGGCCCAGACAGCGGTTAACCCGATGACGCCCGACTGCATTTGTGTACAGTTTATATAACCAACATATGGTGACAAGAACCAAAGGAGGACAAGGGCCGCGCTGAAACCGCGCGGCCCTATGGATGACACACCGACCGGTGAGACACCGACACGCCACACAGCGCATGCCCGTGCATGCGCCTTACCCCTGTCAGGGTGTTGATGCGCTCCAGACTGAGGGGCTGGGCCTGGGGGCTGTCGCTGTGGTCTGAGGGGGCCAGGGAGAACTGGCTGCCGTTCAGGGACTCACACGACTCCACACACACAGCAGGGAGCTTATTTGTTTGAGGCACCAGGAGAGCAGAAGAAGACAGGGTTATTGTTCATGGGGGAGACACTAGGGACAGTCGGGGGTTGTTTCCCGTGTTGTTTCCTGTCGCGTAGCAGTTGGACTGAGCGGAACCAGCCTGGGATTCAAGAGCCTTCGACAATTGTATGTAAAAAGCGATGTCACGTTCATGACGTTAGCAGTTCAGGGATACGTTGGATATGTGGGATATAAACACACTTCTTGTCAGCCTGATTTATTCTGCCCAATGACAGCAGTTTGACTGAGAGCTTCCTGCCATTGGACATCCAAAAAGATAATCCTGGTTGCTAAGACACAAGGGAAGATAGTGAGGACAGAAACAGGAAGCCCTTGGGTAGTGATCGGGCGACCAGCTTAAGAGGAAGTCAGTCACTGGAAATCGGAAATTCAAAGTCCACATTTATGTGGTAATTCTGGAATCAAAACTTTTTGGCCGCACGCCATTGGTGATTCCTGATTCAAATTACAAATTGAATCAACAACTAACTTTTACTGAAAGTAGAAGCACTCAAAGTGAAAACAATGTCTTAATGTATGATTCATACATTGCTCTATTAATCAGTGGAGGGGAAGTTTATTTTTTGGCATCATGTGACTGTGTCACTGTAAGGGCCTGTGTGTAGTTACCCCTTGTTGCCCCAGCTGGGAGGATCCTGGGGCAGATGTGTAGGGGTTGTGGGGGCCATTGCTCTCATCTGCAAGACAAACACATGCATTATCAATGACTCACCAGGATGAGATAATAAACATTTTAAAAGGCAAGGGGGACAAACTAATCAAGCCAAACTAGATATAAAAGCTAGGACACAACCATGAAACAAACAAAGGTTGTCTTCAACAAATGCAAATCAACAGCTGCCAAGGATCATAGATAGTGTTGACATGTAACCAAATGGTGCCGTCTATCACTAGGGTTAGATAATTTAGCCTTAGACAACCTAAGAAAGAGTCACTCGCGTAAGCCTTCGACAACTTTAAAAAGACTCACTAGGGTTAGCCTTAGAAAACTTAAGAAGAAAGAGGCACTAGGTTAAGATAACTTAGCCTTAGACAACTTAGAAAGAGAGCCTTGATGAGAAAAACTATCACAAGACATTATTAAAAGGCTGGAAAATATATAAAAAAACCCCACTCCTTCTAATTTCAACATTTACCATTGAAATCTGAGCGACCATTGAAATTTACAATAATAAAAGTGTGGAGTTGCTTAAGTAAAATGCCCCACAATACATTCAGTGAACAAGGCAAGTTGTCTGTCATAGCATCAACAAACGACCGGGACGCACAAAGGGAGCGCAAACATGCTAGCCTCACGCCGTACAATTCCACTGGGCCAGTCTATAGTCGCTTAACATGTGCTTTTAAACGAGGAGCAGCGGCTCTAATTAATGACCAGTGTAGGGTATACTTAGGCCGGTCCAGCAAATTTTACACTGCTAACAAAAAAACATATTGACCGTGCAAAACACAGTGGAAACAAAAGCAGATCATTTCTTTATTCAAAACGAATATAATGGCTTCCTTTAAGTATTTCCTGCAATGTACAGGCAAAGCACAACCTTGATAAACACAATGCTGAATACATACAGCAGATGTATAGTACAAGTACCATATAGTTAGCATTGCATGCTTTGGAATCATATTCAAAACATAAATATGAAATATGATATGAATGAATAAATAATGTACCCAGTTACAGTGGCACCATAAGGATTTGACCCCAACATGTGGCGATAGCCTAGCACAGTAAGTGAGAAAGCTTTTTGTGTGAGTAGCTTAGCGATCTTGATGAGGAGTGGGCCAGCAGTAAGACTTTGGTCACAGATACAGAGCAGCCTTTGTCCACAGGGAAGGCAGCTGATCAATCTGCAGAAGCCCATAGGGCCAGGTGGGACTCCCGTTGTCCGTAGCAACCCAACAGATTTGAGCATAAGAAAAACAGCTGATGACCGATGGTTCGCGTGCTACATCGCACTGCTTCTGTTTTGCAGGTAGCCCTGAGTTAAATAGGGATCGGGCGTTGAGTTGTCTCACTTAGGTTTCACTTAGCGCTGCCTTCCTGTGACAGGAAGCGAAAGTACAGAGTACGATTATGGTGGGAAGTTAAAGGGGATAAATAAAGGCGCGAGTAGATACAGACGCATCATAATAGTGCTTATTATGATTTAAACTTTTTTCAAATAAAGCATAAACAAACATCTTTGTATGGCAGTGAATGGTCAATGAGAGGGAGAGATACACATTTACTGTAGTTTGAGAGGTGTGCTGTGTCTGAATCTCAGTTTGAATTAGTTTAGACTAAAAGCCCAACTCAAAGCTAAACTAAATGCTGTATTACCTCATTACCTATGTCCCACAGCGCCTGCCTGCTGTCCAGTCTGTTGGACTGAAATCTGTTGTGTTAAAACTGATTCCCTTTATATAAAATAGGCTATTCCTAGGGCTTGAATTTGTATTTTCTTTTCACTGTTTTAATTAGAAAGATAATTTAATAAGATAAAAGCTGTTTGCTGGAGAAGCCAGTGGCGCTTAGACTACTTTCCAGTCGATCCATATAAGGCAGCGGTAGTTTTGTGTTCTGAGCCCGCCTCTCTGAGCCTGACGGCGGGTTGCTGGTGCCCCCCGGAGCCCCCTCCACTGACCGGGGTTTTCCACTTGTCAGAGTCCCGCAACATGTGACTCAGAAGAGCCTTGGCTTCCAATATAGGCCTATCTATTATATATTTAACCCGCAAATTAAAGTAAAGCTTCCTTAGGGAAAAGTATAGAAGTGGGCTATTAATACAACAATAATTCAACTGTAAGCCTTAACTTATAACGCTATCGGAGGCGACTAACGAGCCAACTAAACCCAGTTGGGCTATTTTAACTATCGCTTTTTATAGGTATATTTGCTGAATTATTGAAGCAAGCAACATAGAGAGTTTCTCTAAAATGCCAACTCACCGTTAAAAGAATCGGAGGGACTCATCTCAATTAAACTTTGGTCTCCCGTCCTCCCCGTTATTCGGTTCATGGTGCGGAGACGCCAAGGGGACGCGCGGCGCGCTGGAGGCTCTTGGGCAGCCTGGTCACTCTCCTCAACCTCCCAACACCTCCACAGGGGGTAGAAATGTCTTAAAGTAAATTCGTGTATTCCAAGGATACGATGGCGTGCATATATCACGGTCACTTGGCAACACTCCTCCCGAGTACCCTAGTGTTCACTGTACGCTCCACCACCGTGCCAGTGACGCCCAGTGCTCCGGACTGCACCACTCTCCTTCGTCACTGAGGGGCGGGGAACACACAGCTTTCGTTACATCTTGAGATGTAAGGTTTCCAGGTTCCAACCATTTGTGGATTTCTTTTATCACAATATATCATAATATTTTAACAATTTAATATGTAATTTAGTTTAGGGTTAGGATATATGTATATTTTATATTTTAAAAGACGAGTAGCTGAGCATTTTTTATTTGTAATATCAGTCTACAGTATAAATCCATAGGCTATCTTCAGTATAAAACTATTTGCTACAGCTCATAAAAATGAGCTGTAGCAAATAGTTGTGAGTCAATCCATACAACATTTCAAGATTTCTGAAAATGTTGTGCTATAATTTATGATGTATTTCTGCTAGGGATGCACCGAAAAGAAAATTCTTGGCCGGAACCGAAAACCGAAAATGAGGAAACCAAGGCCGAAAACCGAAAACCGAAAAAAAATATTATGCCAATTATTAGTACCATTTAGGGTTGCGCGGTATGCGGTATTACCGGTGTTGAGGTCAACACAGAGTTATTTAGTATTTTTTTTTTCCAGTAATATAAAAAATGTCTGGTCCTGTGTGGAACGCGCAAGACCGGTAACCATAGCAACGCCGGTAAACAAACCCCGCGAAGCCCAATCCCTACGAGAGCTCCTCGCGCTACGGCCATCCGGAGGCGAACAGAGCTTTTGGCCGTGATATTATATATAAAATTATATTATACTATTATATATTGAACGTTATAAGACGATGTCACCGAGAATTGGCGCGCTGCCAGACGCTGTCACCGAGTGTGAGAGGAGAGTTGACGGAGATGGTGGTTGACCTAGTTTTAAAGTTTATAGGCCTACCGTTTATACTCTGTAATACCGGTGTTCACACGAGTGTATTACTCGGTGTGAAAATGTCCTCACCGCGGCAACCCTAGTACCATTGCATTTATGGCTATGACTGTGTACTCACTTCATTCAAATCAAGGCATTGCAATGTTTGCAAATTGCTATAGCCTACGTGGGTCTTTCTCAGAATCATTGAAAAACGTCCACACTGCAGACATATTGGTGCTTTTCCAGACAAGCGTGTGCTGGCCGCGCTTCTTGATTGCGTCATCACAAATTTCTGTTTCGGCCGTCGTTTCGGTGATAAAAGTATTTCGGCCGAAAACCGAAAATGCGCTTTCGGGCCGAAGATTCGGGGCATCGCAAATTTCTGCCCATCTTGGAAGATAGGGAGCAGGGACAGTGTTTATTGATCAGGCATGAGACAGATATTCTGAGGTGGAGCTTGGATTCGCTCCTGCTCTCAGGTGGAGTGATGCTCTGGTTGGTGGTCTTAGGCTGGGGTGGGGAGTGCAGTGAACTGGAAGCAGGTGTTTTTTTCAGGTGCATTGCTCAAGGGACCATGTAGGAGCGGGACGTAGGAGAGTTCTGCACAACTACTCCCCCCCTCCAAATGTTACCAACCGGTTGAGATTCGAACTAGCCATCCTCCGGTTACCCGATCTAACTCCTTAACCAATAGGCCACAGATACCCCCATGCCCTGTGAGTACCTGAACAGAACCATGCCAGGTCTCTTCTAGGTGGAAATGTCCTCAACTGCCACTGTCAGCTGGCTCACACGAGACTCAGGGGGGTCTTTGTTTACTGTATTACCTTTCCTTCACATTTTCCAACCGCCTCTTTCCTGCCCATCGTCTCAGCCGGGTTAAATTTAGTGTCCCAGGCAGCGAGTGCCTCCTGTTTCCCTCAAGTGGTTTACGTAGTCAGGCCCTGGTTGTAATTATGTATCTCTCTTCACGGGGTGTGGCGCAGGGCAGAAATACAGCTGCTCATTTTTCTTGACCGCGTTTGCTTGTGCAGCCTTATATTACATGCCAGGCTGCTGGGCACGTGGGCCTGTAGGTGTGCACTGCCATGGGGGAGTCTGTGAAGGGAGCGGAGACATTTCTAATAACAAGGTGGAAGACAAGCTGCACCCATGTGCTTTCCCTTCTACTTACATCAACCCAGAGAACATGGACCCTGTGTGAAGGGTGTGATGGACTCTCATGGTGTACTGTGAGCGTACTACCATCAACCTCACTGTTATTGTTAAGCTATATACAGATGACATATTATTAGTATGGTGTGTTCTATATACAGACTCGGGATGACATTTTATGGCTATAGCCTACATTGTGATTACTATTTATATTTGTTATTGATTTAAGTAGTTAGTATTATTATACCTACTGGTTAATTGTCAATATGTATAACATTACCAGGAGATTTTCCAATTGAGATTTAGAGTCCGAGCCAAGAGGGCCTTAAACATAAAGGCATCACGTTTAACATTAAAAAACAAAATTTACATTTAAAGTACAATACAAGACACACAACACAATCACATCACAGTAAAGCATACATTCCATTTGTCAGTAAGTCAGTGCTCAGTATCCGGATATTTACAGTTTGTGGTTAAATAGTCCTTAATCCTGCATTTGTAATTGTTCATGTTGATTTAGGATTCCAGTTTAAGTTGACCCTAGAAGCAGGGCCGTGTACACCCAGGGGCCCTAGGCAGGATAATTTTGGGCCCTGCTTTGCGGTTCAGTTTTGAAACAGAGAACAAGCAACTGTGTGCGTTCATAACCCTTACGATTGAACATGATTAGCCGCAATTATTTTACTACTTATTAAGTATACTCACTGAAGCAGTCAAAGTAAAGCTTACACACTAACCACATTTCTACTTTTACTTTACTGTCTTTTACTTTTATTTAAAAACAGCACAAACTGTTTAGTCCACTAGGTGGCTTACAACCTTTAGTATTAAAACATCTTCAATAAAGTTGCTTTTTAAAGGGTCTTATATAAGTTAGTCTATTGTGACAAAATCTTGAAAAGCATCTTGCAAATAAGATGAGTTAAGATGATATAGCTTAATAATGACAAAAAATAAGTCAATTAGACAAATAAACATCCCGCTGCATTGGCCTACAATTATTATTCAACAAAAAATTATCTTGCAGTTGTCCCTTTTTGTCGTCATCCTTCTTCTTTTCCCTTTTTTCTGCACCTGATGGATAGACTTGTTTAATTATTATTTTTTGAATCACCACGTCAAAATAATCCAAAAAAGGGAAGGAGGGAACCTGAAAGAGAGAGGCGATGTCGGACAAAGGTAGCGAGCTTCGTTTAGCTTCGTCATGTACCCTATCGTCATCATCGCGGTTGCCAGTTTTGGGATCAGTCAGACCAGCGGCCTGCGCTGAATCAACATTATGTTCCTTGCTTGTAACCCTCTCAGCAACACTGAGCATTACATTAACAACATGTGTAGGGTTGCCAGGTCAGTCAGAATGAGGTCATTTAGGTTATCGTGATAATAATGTGATAATAATTAATAATAATTAAAAAAAAAAAAATCAGCGCTCTTGGGGGCCCCCTGGCGGTCGGGGACCCTAAGCGGACGCCTTTTTCGCGTATAGGGAGGGACGGCTCTGCTAAGAAGAGGGATGGGGCGCACATCCAAAGGAAATCCACAGCTTCTAGACAATAGTATTGAATATAAGAGAAAGGACTGTCTGCATACTTTTTTAATGCTCCAGAAGTGGATTTATTAACTGGCAACGTTTCGATCGATCTTCATCAGGCACAAAGATCGATCGAAACGTTGCCTGTTAATAAATCCACTTCTGGAGCATTAAATTACGTGTGCCAACCTTACTTTCTCTTAGATCCTGTAGGCCTAGTTACACCATGGTGAGGGTGCAAAATAATTAAAAGCACTTTCATCGAACGTAGTGAGGATCCGAGGAACGTTGTACAAAATAAAACTGCTAGACTGAGTGAAATACCATTAAAAACCATTGGGTAGGCCTATACTAATTATCACTTATTTATTGTATTACATTTTTGGGGATTGCCGAACCCTGCAAATAATATAGCCTAATTTATTGGTGAATAGGCATGGGTATTTTTTTTATTACAATATATTTTTAATACATTTTCAATAAAATAGTCATTCTTCAGTAGGCTATGTTCGCTCGTCGATTATGGAGCCCTCTTTTTGGTGCCCTCTTGCGGTACATACAACCGCACACTAGCCCTCTGGCGCAGGCAGTGGCGGTTTACGCCTTCTACTGACACCTGCCTCCCACGGTGCCACCGCTCCGTCCTGCAGGTGCCGTCACTCGATGAGAGCCACGCGTCTCTTCCTTCACCCGCACCATAAAGCCACGAGGCTAGAATAACAAGCTCCGTCTGACATCATAGCAACAGGTATAGTCGCTTCTGCATTCCTCGTTGGCTGCGAATAGAATAAGGCGTCTGCGAGATGATTGGGACTACGGAAGTAGTGTTCCCGTCGGAGAAAATGAGAACTTGATGTACCTTCAACGGCACCTGTGAGACGGTCACTGAAGCCGTGGGGGAATTCGCCGTTGGCCTGATCACACCTGTAGCGAACCACATCATGGCGGGACACAGACGCCAGGTCAGTCACCGTCACATGTTAATACTGGGTTTAGTTCACAGATATCAGCCAACGTAACTACAAAAACTGCAACCATGTACTAAAGTGTACTATTGAGTCTTTATTTCTGTAAGACTAGGCCTGCCACAAATGCTCTATAATATGATAACTTCCTGGTAAGTGGTAAACAACCATATCACACATGGGTCCAGTTGAATGTGTTCATGTTGAAATAGTTCAACACATGTTGACTGTCAAACAAATCAGTGTTAAGCGTTCATTTTTGCTCAGGTATGCAACAGGTTTCAAATACCTATTCAAGTTAGATGAATAGGTAATATGATATGTGAAATGCCACAGAGAACTGGGACACTAGCTTCATATAACCATTCGCAGTATGCCTAACTTTACTAGCATATATTCAATTAAATATAAACAAGAGATAGGCCTATATCCATAAAAAAAAGAGTTTGGAACGTGATAGATAAAAACTTTTTTAATCCCCCTGTTCAGATACAAGTGAAACCATAATTTGGTGTTGATTATATATTTGGATAGGTGTCACTAATTATATATATTTCATATATTGACATATATCTGTCTCCAGTGGTGGTTCTAGACATTTTACTAGGGGGGCCAAGGAGTGGCCAGTGTTTAACCAGATGGCCACAAAAAAAAAGCAAATATTTTACTTTAAAATCATCAAACATTTTATTTGTACAAGAGTTAATAACTTCACCAGTCTGTATTTTTCTGTCAAACTATCTTAAATTGATGGCGCTTATGCCCTAAATCACCAAAATCATATACATTTTTTTTTTGTACAAGCGTAGGGCCATCAAAAATAAAAATACAGTACAGGGTACAACATACAGTGTGTCAATGTGGAAAAAATCCAGGGTACAATGAGGTGCAAAACAATATGCCATTTCCTATTTATTTTATCAGTTTCAGTGTGGAGAAACTGTGTTCCCAAGAGGCTGTGCTTACAGGAAGGGTTACAGCAATCTTGCACAAAAGAGCTAAAGAGCGCAAAGAAAACTTCCCTGTTCTCCTGTTCTTTCCTCATTTAATGATAGCTGCTATTAGAAGAAAAGAAACGTAGGGGCATGCTTTAGATTTAGTTACATAACCATCCCTCCCTACTTAACAATGGCAGATAGCCTACTACTCTTTACTCAAATGTATTTATTATCCCAATGCATTAGCCAAAACGGATGAAAATACATGGTTAACATCACAACATTGTGTATCCTAGACCTAGCAAGGATACTGACATCTGGATACTCGCTTCTGCTTTGAAGAGTTTGCTTAGATATGATTGATATATTTAGATATGACAACATATATCAAGACCAGACGTTTACAAACTTAATTTCATCAACAGTGTGAGGAACTGCAGTAGTGCAAGAACAACAAGTAACTTACGAAATGAAATCGTTTTGCTTAGCTTCGACTCTTGCAACGGGAGAAATCGTGGCTCCTTTCTCCAAGAGTAGTCGCTGAGCTCTCATTTACAGAGCAGCAGCAGCAGCACGTAGATGCGTGGCATTAGCTCCGTAAAAT
>OOFH01111843.1:0-13670 GCA_900323355.1 Merlangius merlangus
ACACACACACACACACACACACACACACACACACACACACACACACACACACACACACACACACACACACACACACACACACACACACACACACACACACACACACACACACACACACACACGACCTTTCAGATTCTTCAGTTCAATTCATTTTAGATTTCTGCATTTTTAGCAATGCTCTGCACTTTTCATTCAGCTGTCACTTTGTTTGTTTCCGACCATTTACATTTTCTTAAATGGTATGTATGTTTACATTGTGTACTCCATTTAGACTTTTGAACTTATGTTCAAATCCCTTCACTTGATTTAAGCCATTTAACGCTTCTTTGTGGCTTTATTAAAAATGATTTTCAACCTTACTTTGTAGGCCTACTGCAGCACTCACCACACTTTCTGCAGGAAATGCATTTTCTAGTTCCACTTGATAAGCTCATTTAACTTAAATTGGAGTTGATTTAAAATATATTTTTAAAGTTTGATTAATCGCAAGTTAACCCACCAATACTAATCACAATTAAAACTTTTAATCGTTGCCCAACTTAATTGATATACAAAAATGACAAAGGGAAATCACATGAGGTGTAGGAATAGGAACTACTGAAGCTGAGCTTACGTAGCGTTGCATTAACTGTAATACTTAATGGTTGCCACTAGATGTCAGCAGTTTCTTACATAGCTTAAAAAAGTCAAGGTACGACATGAATAATTTGGGGTCCGCCAAAGATGACAAACTTGGAGAGTGCACATACACGTACACACGCACATACACAAGTAGCACACACACAGACACACACTCACGGGGAACCACTGACGCCTCTAGACGCGGCGCCCTCCAGCAGCAGCGCAGCCTGGGTGCAGTGGAGCACCAGGTTGTGGTCGTCGCCATGGTGACAGAGCGACGCCAGCTGGCTCCACACCTGCAGCTCCGCCACCGCGTCGCTCCACGCACAGTCAGACGCGGCGCGCACGAGCTAGGAGCAAGACGTTGGTCGGGGAGGGGGCGGGGGGAGTATAAATAAAGATACGACAGGGGAGAAGGGGACAGAAGATGATGAGCAACAGAAGGGACGGAGTGCGGCGCTGTGCAGATGGTGAGAGATTAGGCTATGGAGGGAATCGGAGAGCACTGAAGGCAAACCATACTTTAAAGTGAAAGTTTGTCGCAAGGAACTTCATCTGCGGTGTGATGAGCCTTCCCTCATTGCACTGGTACACTTGGTTAGTCTGTTTTTATCTTCTGTTATGTCCGTCGTATGCACGTACGCAGATGGAGCAGGGAGGAGTTGTGGGTTTAGGGGGGTGTCTGACGGAGGTACTCACTGACGAGAGGCCGGGTACCGCAGGCTCCACCTGCACACCGTCTCTGTTGCAACACAAGTGCATCTCCACGGCAACGAGCACGCGTGTCATGGCCGCCACGGACTCGTCTCCCTTACACTGTCGGTGGACACAGTTGGACGATCGGAAATACATACACACACCGACACACACACACACACACAAACGTATGTAATCATGGGATGACATATAGCCTGTGGTGCTAAAATCAAATTAAATACATTTCACTGCAGTGTGTGGCGTCATTGGAGGCAGAAAGTTGTTGTTGTAATGATTTACTATCTAGTAAATCATGCATATAACTCTTGTAATGTTTAATCAGCACAAAGCGTGTGTGTTTGTGCGCTCCAGTTACAGCCTAGATGCTCTCCTCGATAATAAATGACTTTCCATTATGAAGGAAATGAGATGATGAATGATTTAGCGATCCTAATGAGATATAAGTCATAGCCATATTTACTGAGGCCTTGTTGAGGCAGGGGGTCGGTGAGCATTTGCGTGTGTGTATGCATAACAATGTGCAGCGTGTCAACTACCCGACCCAAACTTCTTTAGGCCCCCTCATATGTAATCTGTTCAATAACCCTCAATTTTAGAGAAATGGGCACTATCTCAGCTCAATAGACAGGATAAGTAACAGGGTAATTATTTCCTAAAGTGGACAGGAAATAAGTCATCTAAAGGCTTGAAGGACTGTGCTCTAATCGAAAGTCAGAGCCCGAGGCTTTGCCTTACATATGCTCCCATTATTATGACAACTCTCTCTGCTGGGGAATGACCTGCACCAGGAGAATGCCTATTTAAAAAAATGTCATGGCCTGATGAGTGTAGAGGCCACGCCCCCAGTGAACGCACCGTTATCCTGACATAACACGTTACAGCCCATTAAAAGCCCATGTCGCCGTGACGCAGAGGTTTCCGCGTGACCGGGCTGTATTTCCTGCTCGCTCCGGCGAGCGATTAAAGGGAATCCAGCAGGGATTTCCCCCGTATTTTATTAGCTTGTGACAGAAGAACTCATTTGTGTAGAAGGCTATTATGTTCACAATATCGTGGAATACAGATTCATAGTTATGCATGGACACGTGACAAATTGAATATGGAAATCAGTAATCAGTAACTCTGTTAATGCGTTGCCTATTGAACCTCATTTACAGATTACCCTGTACATGATTAGTGTGATTGTGTATAATAATGTAACTTCTTCAGTGTTCATTTTGCTTTAATACGTCGAAATACTCATGTTTAAATAAATCACATCAAAACCATTCCCCCATTAGAGCTCGATACATCCTATTCATTGCCACTTAGGGGGGTGTCCTAGAGCTAAATAAACCATCGGCCAATGACAAGTAAAGATGGCCGGTGGGTGGTGGGTACCTCCACCTCAATGTCCTTCGTCTGGCCTACGGGCTGCTGCAGGAGCCTCTTGATCTGAACCCAGGTGGACAGCACCTGTTTCCTGGTCACCATGGATACGGTCCCTCCAGGGACGGCCCCGCTTGACAGACGCAGGGTGAATTCACACAGCTGAAAAGACACAGGAAACATGGGAGCTTCATTGATTCCCTTAATAACAGGGGGCCATGATCAATAGTCTGCTGATAAGGGCAGCGAATCTAAAGGCTTAGTTATGGTTGTAACGTCAACGCAAGAGGGTTTACGGACCAATTACGTCCTTGTGGACTCTCCTTGCGTCCACCGCAAGGGCCTGATGTGTCTGTGCCTCCCAAAAATTGTCACCTTGCGACGAGGCGACGCAGCAGCAAGGGCTGTGATTGGTCCGCTAACGGTAACCCGACGTAGACCTGACGCAGAACCAAAACAGGTTCAAGACTCCATCGAATTGACTGCGTGGTCACTGCGTTGCGTCAACGTCCAACCATAACTAAGAACTTAAGCCTGAAGGTCTTGGGTTCGATCTCCCATGTCCGCAGCCTACCTGTGTGCATCTTTCAGATGCCTGGCACCATATTATATTAAAATATAATATGAAAAATATTAAATATCTTTAAGCTGAGAGAACACATGCACACATGTACATGCAACACAACATGGGTGGGGGAGCCTGCCTTGTCCGGGGTCCTCCCTGCTCCCTTCTTGGTCCTGACTCCGTCTCGGCCCAGCAGAGGCTGCAGCAGCCCGCGGGCCACGCAGTCACACAGCAGCACCAACAGCGCCCGATCCCTGTGCAACACAACACAGCAGATGTTCCCCGCTGTCACTATCTGGCGGCGGCGGAACTCGTAGTGAAAGTGAAAGTGAAACTCTGGCCCAGGGACCGAGAGTTTGTGCTGTTGTTGTTGTCGCCGCGTTTTTGGGGAAAACCCCGGAGCCCAACGATTATCTGATCTTTTTTTGTGGTGAATACTCATTTTTAAATAAGTTTGTTTCTTGCCATGCTAAAGTTGCTGTTGGTTTGGACTAGTAAACAGACCAGACCACGGTATTAAAGTCAAAGGTTGTTAAAAAGATGAATTCCAATCCTTTAATTTGTTTAATGATCCATGTATCTGCTGGGGACTTAATGACCCAGTATCCTGAGTTTAAAAGCGAGGTTTGTTTTGCAGTAAACTGACAAAAGGGAATATTTCTTCAGAACTTCTTATTTCAATTTTCAATTTCTTTCAATTTTAAAAATTACAATGTATTGCAAGACCTCGTCACATGCACTCTCCTAACCCCCCCCCAGAACCTACCCAGGGTCCAGTTCGTCTAAGCGTGTCTACTAGCGTTTGGAAGGTGGGCAGGAGGGTGCGAAACTCGCAGGCCACCAGCAGGGGACGGCTGTAGTTCCACAGGTACACGGCCGCATTGTCCACCATCCACCACTCGCCAAGCTCCGCCCCCAGCTCCGCCCCCCGCAGGAAGCCAGCGGTGGTATAGGCCGACAGAGACTGGATCCAGTTTCTAAGAGTGAGGTAAGAGAGGAAGAGGAAGAGAGAGAGAGAGAGAGTGAGAGCGAAAGAGATGGAGAAAGAGAGTGATAGCAAGAGATAGAGAAAAATAAAGAAAAAGAGAAAGAGAGAGAGAATTGAATGGATACATTTAGTTTAAATGATCTAACGACATACAGTACTTAGAAAGATGCTCGGAAACACTTTAAGGGGTTACATAACACTTTTTAACAGCTGGGGGGCAGCAATTTTGCAATTGGAACACGATGGGAACCCAGCAACCCATATGCTCGGTTCGCATTGCGTCCAACATCGCTGGAGGTTTAGGTTTAGATATTCAATGGTCGCAACAGAAAGACGGCACAACACGCTGCTCTGCTTCTCTCTGGGCTTCAACAAAAGAGGCACTGCTGGGTGCCCCGAAGCGAGAGAGAGTGTGTGTGTGTGAGTGTGAGTGTGTGTGAGAGTGTGAGAGTGTGTGAGTGTGTGTGAGTGTGAGTGTGGGAGAGTGTGAGTGTGTGAGTGTGTGAGTGTGTGAGTGTGTGAGTGTGTGATAGTGTGAGTGTGAGTGAGAGTACGAGTGTGTGTGAGAGTGTCAGTCAGTCAGTCAGTCAGTCAGTCAGTCAGTCAGTCAGTCAGTCTTTGTGGCTACCTGTAGACCACCCATTGGTCCCCAGAGGCGGGGCCTCCTCCGTCCTGGGGCAGGACAGCGGGACTGTTAAGCTCCACCCCCTCAGATTGCAGCTTCTGGACGGTGGCCTATGAGGGAAAGGGAAACCTCTCCATCACATAAAGAAGACTTTTAACCTTCAGAGGAAGTTATCAAAACAAAGGGGGCATTAGTAGTTTAAATTAGTTTAGCTATGGCACATCAAAGGTTGTTGAGGAAACATTGGCCATGGATTTTACTTTTTCATTGAATTCTGAAATAACATTTTTGCATTATTTTCTTCAACAATTTCGTACATCCCTTTTGATTCCCTTGACTTGTGTTCAAAGTGAAGGGAAGCCAACTGTCACAGAACAAAGGAAGTAACACACTGGAGACAGAGGCGCCTCCAAGAATCCTGCAAGCTCACGCGGTCAGGATCTGTTGTCACCGCTTTTCTTCAAAGTGCTTTCGAGCTAATCTTCTTCGGTCTTGGGGGGGTTAATAAAAGCTTGATGGGAGGTGGATTACACAGCACCTTTCCCATGGCTGCGTGTTAAGAAAATCCCATAAAGCTCATCTTCCGAGGAGAGACTGGCAGAGACTGCTGAGGGCGGAGAGCTTTGTATTTGTTTTAACTCCTAAGTCTACCTGGTTCCAAAAAATAGTATACGTTGAAAACTTTTAACAAGCTTTCTTTGAAACAGTTCAAGAAGGTTTTGCATAAAAGTAAAAAACGTACAGATGAACCCATGAAATGAACAGCGTCACGAATCCCAGAAAAATATGAGAATATATCACAGAATATCTGAGAATATCAAGCACAGTACGTTTCTCTGTTCACTGCTGATTCAACATCCATCTTGAGTTAATAGCTTGTGATTAGCTTCGCCTAGGATGAGTCCACAGACCACTTCAAATAAAGCATGTTTTCCGCTGTGTTGTTTTTTGAGTATGGTGCACACGGGCGTGCGTGCGTGTTTGTTGCGTGTGTATGGGGTGAAGGCCTAATGATGAAGAGCACACACCTCAGCATTGATGAAGCAGATTTCGGCCAGGAGAAGAAGCACGTCCCTGGAGGAGGCGTTGACCTGGAGAGAACCTTGCTCTGGACTCTGACCCTCTGGAACTGAGAACATCACCCATTTTACAGCGATGACAGAAGTCAACGTCCCTTTCACTTTCCACAGGGTTCCAACTTATCTTATATAGATGACAAATTACGCATTATTAGAAAACAACTCATTTAAAATGTAAATGCCATCGTTATCATGGGGGAAATGCAACAACCCTAAAGCCAATTGGTGAAGCAATTTACATGCACAGATTTAGACAATGAACCATGAATTTGGTTGGAGGTTCATTGTTTTACCTGACAGCTAGAAGGGAAACTGTCAGAATACACCACATCATTTCCTTTGAGGGAGTGGGAGTGATGTAGGGAAGGTTATTCTACTCAACTCAATCAAAAAACCTTTTGTGACATTCACTGGTAGAAGTAATAGCAGTTATATCTGTCATAATCCGTTTATTCACTTTTAACACTGTATATATGAGGAGAAACTAGGCGATTAAAAGAAATAATAATAATAAAATAACACTTTCTTGAGGCAACATTCTATAACACATGTAATAAGCATTCGGCCAAGCACACAAACCATTATCTCCACATTAAAACGGTTAATATTCAAAGTTAGGATTATCATTTTGAGTGTGGTCTGTTTCTTGACAGGAAAGAAAATGATCTTTTGCCATGCTGGCCACACCGGACAGCTAATTAGAAAGCACTCAGGATCCCTTTCCCATGACTTCCAAGACCTACTCTCAGTCCATCTGCCGTCGTCGTAGAGCAGACAGAAGCGGCAAGCAGCTCTGCATACGTCCCACACCTCATGTCCCCTGGCAGCCTTCACCAGCACTGCCCACACATTCACCCTGGAAATACAGAGTAGGAAATATGAACTACTTATGCTAACAATGCTAATGAAGATGATAATAATAGGATGCAAGGTACAATATGCGAGATTTGCGATTTCAATCCAGCCAGACACTCTGTTTCGCACCTCTCCCTACTCTTCAATACCTGTTAAGCCTCAAAAAACAAGGCACGCTTTGAGAGATTTAAAGGTCCCATGGCAAGAAAATCTCACTTTATGAGGTTTTCTAACATTAATATGAGTTCCCCTAGCCTGCCTATCGTCCCCCCTGGCTAAAACTTGTGTTCGGTGTAAAACGAGCACTAGTAGGTATGCTGCTCGCCTTTGAAAAAATGGAAGCTCAGGCGCGCTGATTTGGAATGTGGCCCCATATGTCGTTATAATGGCCCAAGCTACCTCCCCTTTCTCCGCCCTGCCAACCAGAGAATTTGGCCCGCCAATGAGACAATGAGCTATGACCATGCGAGCGCCACATGCTTGTGTGTGTGATTACACACACTGTAACGCAAATGTTGCACACTTCTTTGTTATTCGGATAACCATTCTGCTGTTGGTGTTATGGCGCATAACACGTCGGACTCTCGTCTCTGGTGTGTCCACAACAAGACTTGTAGAAGGGGTTATCTCAGCCATGGTTGAGACGGAATTGGGGGAAAGGAACTTTGGCTTTGACTCCCTGAAGTACATGAACCACGACATGGAGGAGAAAGGGATTGTTGCCTGTGATTGTCTCCCGCTTGAAAATAACAAAATGCACTCTTGAGATTGTGGCTTTCGTTTTTTGTGGCTTTCGGTGAAAGCTGTGTAGTAAAGCATACAGTTGAAGACACACTGCAAATGTTATTTTATTTGGGTGGACATCAATAATAAATGGTACCTATGGGGAAGGTACCATTCAGCAGCAAAAGCGATGTTTTCCCTCCCTATCATGAACGCGGCCTATCCCTCACCTCTCTGTTTTATTTATGTATCCTGGAGTTAATCATTTTCGGATGGACCGGGAGACTCCGGCATGGATTACAGACAAATAAGACGGAAGAAGAAGCACTGTTGCCTCTACAAACACTGACTAGTGCCTCACTTGTGATGAAGCAGCCTATAATACACACAGCTGGGTGATCCCTCGTGGATCAGGGAGAAGCTGAGAGGGAGGACTGAGAGACCTTCAGAGGAAACTGAAAGGCGTGGATAGAACACAGCAGCGTCTAAAGCTCATAGACAGGACCTGAAGCACTTAGCTGATCAGTAATATCGATTTATCATTCCGATTTCAGATGAGAGCATCTAAAGACTGATCTAAAGACATATTTTTTCCGACCAATCATGCAACTCGGCCAACAGTAGTGAATGTTAAAGAAGCCCTATAAAGTTTTAAAATCAACACCGTGCAGACTGGCCCCTTTCAAAATAAACGTCTCCTTCTGAAAGCTTCCTCTACTTGTGCAAAGTAGTTTATCTCTGTAATGAAACAAGGCTTAACTTGCCCCATGCATTTTATGGTTTCCGGCCCAGACTCCGTGCCATCTCAGAACAGCCAGAAGTTATGCTCGAACAAAGTAGGACAACTGGACCCCCAATGCGCACCTCTCTGTGGCGTTGTTGTCATCTGCCAGTCTCTCCAGATGTCCCTTAACCCCCTGGACTGACCAAGAGTGATGCTGGGCCTGGGCAGACAGCTGAAGTGCAGGTAAAGTCCCATCACTGCCTAAACAAATAATAACAAGATCAACCACAGATAATAATATTCACAAAATATACTCCATCCCCATAAAAACCCCACATTAACTTTCACGATTAAAAGCAGTCCGTTTATTAATGTTCCCGAACCAATTGAGAGTACGCCACTATAATGTATGCAACATGGTAGGCAGCGTTGGGGAGTAACAGAATACATGTACCGGCGTTACGTATTCAGAATACAAATTATAGCTAACTGTATTCCGTTACAGTTACAATTTAAATAGTGGGTATTTAGAAATACAGTTGCATTGTTGAAATCAATGGATTACATGACGATACTTCTATTTCAGCAGTATATTCGTGCTTTTACTCACAACAACAGCATTTAGTGCGCACTAAACGAGTTTGGTCCCCTTGGTTCGGTACGTTTGTGTTGGTGTGAATGCAACCACCTCACTTCGATGTGAACCAAATCAGCCGACCGAGACCTCCCTGAACAGCTGGTCTCGGTTCGCTTCCAAACTATACGATTTGCTTGAGATGGTACGGCTCGCTTGAGATGTGAAAGTGAACGCACCTCGGGCCGATCCAGTTCTACAAAGCATATGCCTCTTTGGACATAACAGGCACCCGCTCAGCCGTGCGTATTATGGGAATTATTGTTTGATTAGCGGTAACTCCAAGACTAGCAGCAAATTGTTGGACCGTCTGGGAATTTGGACAGACACCCATATAAAATGTATGCTGGAAAACACACATAAAAATGCAGATGATTGAACGATCTCTCTCTTGCATAGGCAACACCTATGCACTTAGCTCAGTGAAAAAAATGGCAAATATATTTCGCATGAACACACCCTTATAGTCTTTGTACCACTACAGCAAATTATATAAAAAAGTTCACTTTCAGGGAGACTTAGGCCTAACACATTCAGCCAGTTTGAACAGAAGAACACACCAGAATAGGCCTGTTTAGTAAGCAGGATTTGCTGCCGCATTCCTACACTTATAAAATGCAATTCAATGTGGAAGTAATCCAAGTATTCCGTATATAATAGGCCTACTCAGATTGAGTGATGAAACGGAATACGTTACATATTACATTTTTGGGCATGTATTCTGTGTTCTGTAACTGGATACATTTTAAAAGTAACCTTCCTAACACTGGTGCCAGTTCCAGTACATTGCACTTCTTTGCGCCTTTCACAGAGGTCTGCTTCGGAAGTAACGCGGGTTTCAGGTCAGCCCATCGCTTGCCCCGCTTTAATACGCTGTGGAAAAAATGCTCCTCATTGTAAGCCATCTTTAAACCAACCTTGTTGGGACTCAAATCAAGCATGCGTGCTTCGCTGATTTTAAAGCTACTCTGTGACTTAACACACACTTTTGTGGCTGACCTGTAATCAAACGCCTTCCAGTCTGTGCCATAAACGTGAACGTTGCCGAATTGCTGCAGGATGGCATGGTATTCCTGTGGTAGCAGAATTGTGTACATTTTCCTGATCTTCTGCTCAATTCTGCCAAAGACTCGGTCTGCTGGGAGATAGCTGTGCCCCCTTACTGGAAAAGTGTACTCTATGCCAAGGTTGGGAAAAGACTGGCGAAGCTCCATGAGCATGGACACCATGTTCATGTTTTTGTTTTGCCTGTAACATGAGTCACTAAACAGCCGAAGTCCCCTTGATCTGCTGACTTTGTGCCAAAGTCGAAACTTGAGGCAGTCACTCACAGGATGCCATCATATTACTGTCCTTGCTACCCTCATTTTCCTGCCACATGTAGAGATGGACATCATCTTTTTTCTGGTGACTATTCTCTCCATGGTGCACAACCACAACATCTGCCGTGAGTAATAGGCCTGTCCTGTTGAGGTTTTTGGAAGGACCATGTTTTGCATCATATTGAAACAGAGGGTCACATGATCTTCAGAAACCCTGCCGAACAGGTCATAAAACACACAAGCTCTGCGACGATGCAAGATGAATGGTGCAGATGCCATCCTCTTCTCTGTCTCGGTTAGGTTTGGATCTGTCATTTTGATCTTAAACTTGGCACAATCAGAGCATGCATCTGTTGCTGGGTGACCGAAGCCAAGATTGAAAGCGTTGGAGAACACTGAGTAATAGAGGGAGTAGCTGGACTGGGCATGTTCTGAGCCTCAAAGAGCTTAAATGCATCTTGTGCACATTCTGGTCACTGGGGAGATACTTGCGGCCTGGGGCTCCTCTCCGGCCATAATGGCTGGCCCTGCAGGTAAAAGACTGGATGTGCTCAACAATGAGTTGCCTTCTCCTGCTGTGCTCCTCACTGTGCCGTGCATCACCTCATCTCTCTGGGCGAGCCTCCCAACTCTAGCCCAGGAAAGGAGCGACATGCGCACCCAACTGTAGCCCGGGAAAGGAGTGACATGCGCACCTAACTGTAGCCGGGGAATGGAGCGACACACACACACACACACACACACACACACACACACACACACACACACACACACACACACACACACAGCATACCCCTGCTCTATAGCAATGACATCAGTAGGGTGGTATTATTATCAGTAGGCCTACTTTCCATGTCACGTATGTTTGTTTACAGCAAAAGATATTTGTCTCAAGGGAGAAATCTA
This sequence comes from Merlangius merlangus, assembly GCA_900323355.1. Taxonomy (NCBI): domain Eukaryota; kingdom Metazoa; phylum Chordata; class Actinopteri; order Gadiformes; family Gadidae; genus Merlangius; species Merlangius merlangus. Next base: position 11,128 of record OOFH01111843.1, read on the forward strand.
CAAAACGGTAGTAAACTATACAATTCTGAAACGAAATAGTACTCACCAAGCACTTTAATGAAGCTTGCTTTGCAAACGGGCACCTTCTCCGGGTGACTGCTGCACAAGAGACTGTATTTAACCAATATTTTCCGGTCTTTTTGCTTGTTTACGTCCTGGACTTTTGGACGCTGCCTTTTCACTTTCACTATGTCCAGGAGATTAAGTATGGCCCGGACCTTTTTTGGTTCATCATAAAACTTGTTAAAGTTCATCATCAGGTCGTCCGGTGACAGCTTCTCGGCCTGACAGGTCGCAGTAGCCGTGTGTTGACATCCAACAGTAGGTGTTAACCCGCAACCTGAGTGACAAACCTTCTTTTGAAAGTGTTTTTTGTGGTTTTCCTTGTCCGGTCTGCGTTTTCTACCCCCGGGTGTAGGTCTCACTGGCTCATCCTGGCCATCAAAACAGCTTTTTGGCCCTGATAATAAATATTGATGATGATATAGATATCTATGCATAATATGATATTATTTAGATATAGAACTCCAGGACCTGTGTGTTCTAGAATATTTCCAGAACACGGCCAAAGGCTGTGTGCGCCTCGCCATTGCGATACATCCACTGTAAACAGAGTGCATGGTACCGTGGCTGCAAGCTGCTCAGGGCCACACCCCAACCCTCCTCCATTTGCATTAAAGCTAGAGACACCAAAACGGCGCATTTGGGGAAAGCTCAACGTGTGGCTGGCTTGTAGTGGTTGTAATTCTGCACCACGGCTGAATTTACTGAATTTTCACAAATAATGTTTTGGGGCCTACTAATATCTATATTATGGTTCTCAACAGGGGCGGTACCGCCCCCTGGGCGGCGTTCGCGCAACCCAGGGGGGCGCTGGGAACGTTTGAGTTTTTTTTTTTTTTACCCAAGTTCGCTGGTTAACAGTTCCAACAACAACACCAACACAATCAAACATGGCGGATAGCAAGAAAAAGTGCAGAAAAAACTTAAAAAAACTTAAAAAAACTTACATAAATTATGGATTTATTACTTCACCCATAAACAGTATACCATGTGCCTTCTCTGCGATCACGTTTTCTCAAATGAGGCCATGAAACCCTTGCAGTTACAGGAACATTTATTTAAAAAACCAAGCATCCATAGATCTCTGATCTCTGAGTCTCTGAGGGATCAGCATTCAAGGCGTCCCACAGTCAACACCCTGTTCGCCCGGAACATCAATCAAAGTGAAAGCGGGTTGGTGGCGTCTTATAACATAGCTTTATTAATTGCTAGCCTACCGTTCACTGTAGGGGAATCTCTGGTAATTCCAGCAATAAAAGAGGCTATCTCCACAGTCATGGAGCGGGACGCTGCGCCAGTCATCATAGCCATCCCGCTCAGCAATCATACTGTGGCCCGATGCATATGGGAGATGTCGCTTGACACTGAGAAGCAGCTGTGTGCCACCTTACGTGGGTGTCCCTTCAGCATCCAGCTTGATGAGACAACAACTGCCGACAACGATGCCCTCTTAATGGGATATGTAAGGTATTTATTCTGGGCGGGATCTCAAGGAGGACTTTTTGTTTGGGAGGTATCTCACCACCGACACACGAGGGCAGACCATCTTCATCGCCCTGACTGAGTTCCTGCAGGAGAAGGCCATCCCGGTGACGAAAATCATCGCCTGTGCCACGGACGGAGCGCCGGCTATGGTCGGGAGATACCGCAGATTTGCGACGCTCCTGAAGAAAGAGGTCCCACATGTGCTTACCGTGCACTGTGTACTGCACCGTCACAACTTGGTGGCAAAAAACATCTCTGACTCACTCCATCGGTCCCTTGATTGCGGTAGCGGTCAAATCCATCAATAAAATAAAAGCCCATCCCAGCTCTTAATTTCATACGGAGGTGCGCTGGCTCTCCAAGGGGAACTGCTTGGCCAGGCTGTGTGAGCTGTTCGACTCGGTCCTCGAATTCCTAAAGAAGGCCGATGCGACTTTGAAAGATCAACGATGGTCCTGCCACCACAATGTCTTTCATCTTTCGGACTACCTCTGAAAGATGAACGAGGTGTCGCTGAAGCTCCAGGGGGATGGTGTGACTCTCATCCATTCGAGGGCCACCATACGCAGTTTTCTCGCAAAGCTAGAGCTGTTTGGAAGAAATTTGAGCAGGCGTCAGTTTAGCAACTTTCCACAGTTGACCAAGTTAGGGTAATATTTAATTATTAGTCTACCATTGTCATCATTCTTTTCACAAAATAACCTAGGCTACACAGCAATAAAATAACTTACTGTGCTTACATTCAGGTGTTGGATGAACTGACTGATGGCCATCTGCTGGTTTACACGGACCACTTGAAGGCAGTCAAGGCAGATATGGAGGTCCGTTTCAGAGATCTGGACCAGTTAGCCGTCCCCGATTGGGTGATGGAGCCGCTCCAACACGATGCCGCCAGCAGTGAGGAGGCTATCCAAGAGAGCCTCATTGACCTCCAAAATGACGCCGAGGCAATGGCAACGTTCCGTACCTCGGGTTGGCGAGCGTTGTGGCTCAGC
>OOFH01111847.1:0-11506 GCA_900323355.1 Merlangius merlangus
TAGAATGGGACCACTTTTTGCCGGCAGTGAGAAGCCTCGATCACAAACGGCTAACCGCCAAACTCGTGTCCACGTTGCCTATTCGTCATCCTCCCTGTCACTCTCAAGTGGGCTTGGAACCGATCCTAGTCCGGCTATGCTCCAGCTCTTGGGTCCTCCCAGTGTTTAAATTGATACCGCGTTCATGTGGGGCACGGTGGTGGAGCTCTTTTAACCCCAGGTGAGTACATACAAGAACCCCAGGATACAGGTAACGAGAGTGCTGAAGGTTTTCACAGTGACTTGTTTTAAAGGAGAACCGGACACCAACACCGCACATGTTATGCGTTCCAGATGACTCTGTCTAGAAGGTAATGGGTTGCTGTTGCATGCATTGGCTGTGTCGGTTACCTGCTGATTAAGCATTGATGCGACAGTTTTCTTTAGGACTTTTAGGAAACTACACTTTACGAAAAACAGAACGGGGGAACCTGAGAAGGCAAAATTACTAATTGTCTAGGTGGTGACCAGGTGTTTGGTTCTCTTTTTAAATGCGTTTGTTAAATAGTGGATGTAGAACCTGCAGCCTATAGCCTTTCACTGGCATAATCACTAGCCGTTTCCTTTCATTTTTTTAACGCACTATTTTGAATTGGATTTAAATTGACAATGTATTTTGAACACTTTGTTCAAAAGAGTTTATTAACCCAGTGAAATGCTCACTGGCATTCTTCATTAAACTCCATTTGGCTCTCAGGCTAGTCTCAAGTTAAAGCTTTATTTTCAATCCTCAATGTCACCACAGAAAATGAAGACTGCCCACTAAGATGGATAGAAATGGTATGGATTGACTTGCCAATCCTAGATATTGGTGTCAGGTATTTATTTGATCATATTTGCTGTTGCATATATACCATATTTAAGCCTGGGCTCACACCGATGCAGATGGTAAGCTGGTCAAAAGATGGGCAATATGAAAACGGCGTGTCTAAATTTGTCTAACCTCTGAAACATTAGCAGGACAGTACTAACAAGAACGCCTACTCATTTTGTAGATCCTGCAATGTTTCTCCTTAATTGCGTCGACATTTTGTAAATTGAACTGCCAATAAAACATGTTTTCCTTCTATTGCCTATGTTTCTCAAACTTTTTATGACTTTATTTGCTGATAAGCCCACCTTTTTAATTTCATTCCATTTTTCGACAAGTTGAAATCTAAATGAGGCCTCGGGTTGTTGGCCGTGACTAGGACCCTAGGTCTGGGCCCCCATCTTCTGTTTTTCTGACGGAACCTCAACATAGAGAAGCATACTTCAGCTAGCTCTGGCTTCTGAACCTGGGCTAATATGTTTATTGATATAAAAATATATAAAATATTTAATCAAATTTGACAATGCATTTTTCTAAATAGGACTCATACTAAATTAGTTTTACTTTTCCTGATGGTAATGTGTATTTTAAAATGTAAACGGTGTAAAGAAATGTGTTACCTGGCTTTCCTTTAGTTGAGGTTGATTTGCAGTATCTAAAAAATAAAAATATTAATACAGAAAATATTTTTCTTACATGGATATTTAATTTAAACAAGGGCACACCATGGTTAATGCTGTAAGAAAGACTTGGCTGACCTTTTTGAAGTTTACGTTGATGTGCTATTCTAAAAACTAGTCCGACAATGACCAGAACCAGGAAGATGACCACAGAACCAAAGAGTCCTCCGACCATGATCCAATTACTATCACCCTCCACTGGCTGTGGTTCTGGGAGGGTAAAGATATGATCTTCTGTTATCCACATTTCAAACAATATTATCTTATCAACCAATTCCAACTAAAGTTTAGTACAATTAATTTAATTTAAGTTAGTCTTTTTTTTTCTGCAGGTTTTTATTAAATTATAAGCAGTTAATTCAACTTGTTTATACAAGTATACAATATAACAAACATTTTAAAAAGGATTGTTACTTTCAGAATTTGAGTCATCCTCTTCATGAAATGTACCACTTTCTTTAAACAAGAAAAAAGTAATTTACCGGTAAAAAAAGGAAGATTAACTGGAACGTCGGACAAATTTCTACAGGAAAAGGTGACAGTGTCCCCCGCCTCTTCCTCCACGGTCTGAGACACGGAGGGTGAGACAAGGAACCAAACTGTAACACACACAAGTTAGAGATGTTAAATTGGCAGTGAGGGTAGAGGTCAAATCTAAGTCAAAAAGAGAAGTTCTACTTACCAAAGGTGCTGAGAAGTAGATATCGTATCACTGTTTCAGTCATCACTGCGAGTTGTGCTTCGAAGCTCTTTTAGACCTTGCATGTAGAGGCGCGGTGACTTTTTCAGTTTTTTTTCCTTGACACTCAAAGGCTTGTGGTAAATATGATGACCTGCGACTAAAATAATACACTCAATGCAGGAGCTAACTGCAAAACAGTTTGCTACCTTTGTCGTTAACCAAAGCCACAGAGTGGAGAGTGTTTCGGTGTACAATTATTGAGGTGGAACTGAAGTCCTTTGTACTGTGTTCCTCAGCCATAGAAACATCAGGTGGCTTCAACACAATGTGAGGAAATAGACATTTGAATGTCTGTGACATTCACATGCGAGCCCGAGGTGAGAGGCATCAGGCCACAACACGCAGGGGGCGGTAGTCTCGGTTAGTGTGATTCACTTACCATGCTGAAGGCTGTGAGTTCGAAGCCCTACTGTTTATCACCAGACCTGTAGACTTCCTTGAACCGGAGGCCTCACACGTACACCTGCTCATTGAACGCATGTCTGAATCCACTGCTTTGGAAATAAGCTCAAATTCTAAAGAGGTCAATGGTAATTCTCCCAGGCCCTACTTCAAAATGGTCTGGCATGATGTTAACCAACAGCCAATCATTTACCTGATTGTTTTATTATAGAACAACTTGGCCCTGTGGTTCGTCCTCCCATCAGGCTCCAGTCAACTAGCTAATCTGTCTTATCCTTCAAAACCTATGATACATGTCTTTATGGGGCTAGACCGAGGAAGAGTCAGCGGGCGCAGAGACATCCTCCAGTAAATGGTGGTTGAGGCATATGAATGCTCACTCATTTTTCTTTTTCAATGTGAATTTGTTGCCCAGTACACGTTAGTTGTTATAGTATTAGAAATGTTTTCATAGCATCCATAGTTTCCTTGGGAAGATACTTGTTTCCTGAATAAAAGTCAAAGTTGACGACCATTGTCGACCCTCTTATTACACTTTGCTAAAATAAGTTTATCAACCCAGTGAAATGCTCACAATGGCATTCCTCATTTGACTCCACATGGAGCCCAGGCTAGTCTAAACTTAAACATAAGTTTCAATCCTCTCAATGTGACCCCATAAAATGAACACTGATCTCTATGACATAAAGAAATGGTATGGATTGACTTGCCAATCCTAGATATTGGTGTCAGGTTTTTATATTGATCATATTCACTGATGCATATACCATATTTTAGCCTGGTCTCACACCGATGCAGATGTAAGGTAAGCTGGTCAAAAGTTGGGCAATATGAAAACAGCATGAATTTGTCTGCCCTCTGAAACATTAGCAGGACAGTATTAACAACGCCTACTCATTTTATAGATCGTTCAAGAATCTAGAATGTTTCTTTTCAATTGCGTTGACATTTTGTGAACTGCCAATAAAACATGTTTTTCTTTTATTGCCTATGTTTCTCAAACTTGTTATGACTTATATTTGCTGATAAGCCCACCTTTTAATTTCATTCCTTTTTTTGACATGAGGAAATGAAACCTAAATGAGGCCTGGGGTTGTTGTAGTATCCCATAAAAATTAAAGCATTGATGGAAATGGACATAAATAAAGAAATACTTATGTTTTGTTATAGAATTCATTGGTTTATAAAAAAGCAAAGGTAAACCATAATTATTCTTGGAGAGCTGTAACTGGCAAATGTTTTTGTTTTTATTAAAGTAAAATTCGATACATTTCATACAAAACGTGTACCCGTGTACTAGAAAAAAATAGAAGCGACATGCATATTGTAATCAACAAAATATAAATACTTCCAGATATAATTGCAAGCTTATTTGCTTCTTAATGACTTCATAGTAATGCAATGTAATTCCATGTCTTTTAAAAAAAGAGTCAACGTATGGTTAAGATTGATAGATTCCTAAAGTCTTCTGGTTGCTGCGTACACGACGGCCGTGTCTAGGTCCTTAGGTCTGGGCCCCCCTCTTCTGTTCTTCTGACGGAAACTCAACATCGAGTAGCATACTTCAGCTGGCTCCTGACCCTGGGCAAAAATATATGTTCATATTGATATAAAATAATACATAAAAAATATTTAATCAAATTTGACAATGTATTTTTAAAAATAAGACTCATACTACATTAGGTACCTTCCCTGATGGCAATGTGTATTTTAAAATGTAAAGTGTATGAAGAAATGTGTTACCTGGCTTTCCTGTAGTTGAGGTTGATTTGAAGTATCTAAAAAATATTAATAAAAAATATTAATACAGAAAATATTTTTCTTTCATGGATCCTCAATTCAAACAAGGGCACACCATGGTTAAATCTCTAAGAAAGACTTGGCTGACCTTTCTGAAGATTACGTTGATGTGCTATTTTAAAAACGAGTCCGACAATGACCAGAACCAGGAAGATGACCACAGAACCAAAGAGTCCTCCGACCATGATCCAATTATCCTCGCACTCCACTGGCTGGGGTTCTGGGAGGGTAAAGATATGATCATCTGTTATCCACATTTCAACCAGTATTATCTAATCAACCAATTCTAACTAAAGTTTAGTACAATTCATTTAATTTAATTTAAACTTAAAATAGAAATTAATGAGATTAAATGTATTTATTTCTTTACAGTCTGTTTTTTTTCTTCAGTTTTTTATTAAATTGTAAGCAGTTAATTCAACTTGTTTATACAACTATACAATATAACAAATAATTTAAAAAGGATTGTTACTTTCAGAATTTGAGTCATCCTCTTCATGAAATGTACCACTTTCTTTAAACAAGAAGAAATACATTTACCGGTAAAAAAAAGAGAAAGATTAACTGTAGGCCTATATCAAAGTGTGTGTTGATCGACAGAATGTTGTAATCATAGAAAAAACAAATCTTACCATGAACCAACAACCATGTTGAGGGGACAACAACTAAATCCATCTCAAGGTAAAACATGCAATAATACCAGCCAGAGTCTGAAGAATTCACTTTCATTATTGTAAGATTGATGAAAGAGGGACTGTATTCCGTTACAAATCGACTTCGTTGGATACCATCACTGTGTCTCCCTGTCGAAGGAGAAGTTCCATACCCAGTGGAGATGATAAAGGGCTTGGATGTGCGACCTGCCCTCATCCAGGTAGACACTGTGGGAATGTTGGACACATTTCTACAGGAAAGGGTGACATTGTCCCCCGCCTCTACCTCCCTGGTCTGAGACACGGAGGGTGAGACGAAGAGCAAAACTGAAAAACACACACACACAAGTTAGAGATGTTAAATTGGCAGTGAGGGTAGAGGTCAAATCTAAGTCAAAAAGATAAGTTCTACTTACCAAAGGTGCTGAGAAGTAGATATCGTATCACTGTTTCAGTCATCACTGCGAGTTGTGCCTCGAAGCTCTTCTTTTAGACCTTGCATGTAGAGGCGTGGCGACTTTTTCAGTTTTTTTCCTTGACACTCAAAGGCTTGTGGAAAATATGATGAACTGCGACAACAATAATACACTCACGATGGTCGCTAACTAAAAAAAAACAGTTTGCTACCTTCGTCTTATCCAAAGCCACAGAGAAGAGAGAGTCTCGGTGTATAAATATTGAGGTGGAACTGAAGTCCCTGGTGCTGTGTTCCTCAGCAATAGAAACATCAGGTGGTTTCAGCCCATGTGGGGAAATATAACTAATTTTAATCTCTGACATTCATATGCAGGACCGAGATGTGAGGCATCAAGCCATAACACGCAGGGGGTGGTAGTCTATTTGTTATGGTGATTCACTTCCCAGGCTGAAGGCTGTGGGTTAGAACCCCTTAGGTTAATAACCAGACCTGTAGAAGAGGTCATTTGTAATCCTCCCAGGCCCTATTTCAAAATGGTATTGCATGATGTTAACTGACACAGCCAATAATTTAACTGATTGCTTTATTATAGAACAACTTGGCACTGTGGTGCGTCCTCCCATCAGGCTCCAGTCCACTAGCTAATCTGTCTTATCCTTCAAAACCTATGATACATGTCTTTATGGGGCTGGACCGAGGAAGTCAGCAGGTGCAGTAAATAATGGTTGACGCATATGCCCGCCCACTCATTTTAATTTTTCAATGTGAATTTGTTGCCCAGTACTCGTTAGGTGATCAAGTCCTCTCATTCTTTCTGTTGCATAATGTATAGTATTAGAAATGTTTTATATTATCCAAGGGAAGACACTTGTTTCCTGAATAAAATTGAAAGTTGACGACCAGTCGCCCATCGTATTTGCATGGCTAGGCAGAGGTGCCCTGGATATCTATAGTAGAAGATATTTTCTACATAGTAGAAGATATCTTCTTCTACATTATACATTTCTTATCAAGATTACTGTAATTTAATGATTTATTTTTTATTTATTTTATTTCAGCACAATGCACATTAATAAACATGTACAGCAGTACACGTAAATGACAAACTATATACAATAGTACAATTTGCTATATAAAACAGGGAGAAACACAAAGAAAGAAAAAGAAAAACAGTTTTGAAGTACTATATGTCACGGAAGGTGTGATCAGTGCCCTAAGCAGAGGTTTCACATCCTCCACAGTCCACTTCCTGTACAGATGGTGCAACATGATCTCTAACCAAAATGACTGAACGGGTTGTTTGTCCATATTGATGTGATCGTGGGCTCTTCCAAGGAACCATGCATCGTGTTTCGGTCCAGCATATCAAACTGGAAGACATACAGTTATGGCTTAATGTTAAGTTTGTTTGTTAATGCAACAGTTTCAATCGTTGCTATGGTGGTTGTTATGTCTGCTATCTCTGAGACCACGTAGCTTGCATGTTGTTCGAAAGTGACCTGTTGTTTCTTTTTTTATGTAACCGTGATGTTCTTTCAATAAAATATCTATTATTTTTTCTTTGGGACAGGCTAGGCCAACTTGTTTTTGTGGGGCAACCCCACAGATTATGACAATTTTATATGTGTATTTGTAGATTTGGGCGGGGTTCGGGTTATATTGACAAACGACCTATAGGCCTGCTGTCGTTTAGGTAGGATAAAAAGTGAAGTCTCAGCAGGCTGAAATAGGAAGCAAAGAGGAAGCTACAGTTGCACTGTGCAATATGTCATCAAGTGTGTTTGAGGGATGGAGGTGAGGAATCATAAGGCACATACAGAGTAAGGGAAATGCTGGACACAAATAAAACAAGATTTTCTCCTCAACATTCCCATCAATTGAAAATATGACACACTCCACAGAAGACATGCATATTGGAGCAAGTATCAAGATCTGTTTAGCTCCTAATTTTATCTGGGTGTGCCTGGTATTATGATATTAACTTTTATTGCGCACGTTTGCATTGCATACCCGCACAAGTCCGCCTGTAAATGGTATATTCCTGAACATTAAATGTAACATATTTCCATAATAGAGTGACTTCTTACTTCTATCATCTACCTTTGAGCAATGCACTCCCTGCCCTCTGTCGATTTCATAAATCAGTTTTGATTGCCATCTTGGGGGATGGCAATCACTCGTTATATTTTCAATCAGAACACATAGTAGTAAATAAAATGATAATAATGTAGTTCTCAGTGCTGTTGTCTAATAATAACAATATCTCAAAATGAGATCTGATGTTTTGAGATCACACTTCAATCTGTTCAACATCAAGAGCATTATTCAACATGGGATGTTTGCTACTTTTGCAGGTATCATAGCACACATCCATATTAACTTTACATAGTGTTTAAGAGCCATGATGGATCATATATAGGCCCCTAGGTGAGGGTACAGGGATACCCAGACTCCTTGAGAAACAGGCAACCAATGTTTTTCATTATTTTATTTATATGTTTTTATTATGTTGTTTTATTTATGTTTATTTTATTTTATTTTTTGAAAACTACACTTTATTGCAACAATACATAAATTGAAGACATTAGTTACCAGAAAATGACTCAAATTAACCGAACATGAGTGACGGCCCTTGGTGCCTGCGCTGGGTGTGTTCGCAGACTGCATCTACCCTGTTTTGTGCACTGAAAACCTGCAAGTGAGTAACGGAAAGGAAGCACTTCGGGATATGGTCTCTCATAACTAATTTGCTCCATTCCTATCATAGGCTACAGCAATGTGTGGAAAAAGTATGATAAAAAAGAACTAAAGGAAAGTAGATATTAAATTCAATACACCCCAGTGGACTTGGTTTGTGCGGTGAAGGTGAGGGTGGTGGGCCCTTGAGTATGCTCGCGCCTCGGGTGCAACATTAGGTAGACTTATTAATAATATGTCTTTGCGTCATTTATAAACGAATTCAATTTTGGTTTCTTTTAAATTTGTTTATATTTTATACTGCTATTTTACATTAAATTACATGGCGAGTGTAATTAGCTTTCCATTAAAAGGGCGGGACATGCTACAAGCCAATTAAATCGCCGGAGGGGCAGGTCGGATTTAGGGCCATGTGGTCTAATGTAGGTGTTTCTGGGAAGAACTTCCAGGCGTTTCGTTCGGATGCGCCAGTCCAATCCAAGCTACGTATCGATGGAAATATTTCTTAAATATGAGCCAAACAACAACTTTTAACCCAAGTGGTTCGTTTTTTGATGCTTTGTTACCGTTTTGTGCACTGAACAACGTGGTTCACCTTGGAAAAGCGAAGTAAGACGAAGTAAGGGCCACAGTAGCATGGAGTCGGGCCCTCAGCGTCGTCGGCGCAGAAACCTGATCCCCCCACGACGGGAGAAAGTAGGTGAAACACTGAGTGGGCATTTTACCGTTTTTAAAGACGTTTGTATTTGTTAACCTATGGGTTTATAGAATTACTAAAGTAATTATATTGGTTATTTTGTAACCAAGTGGTTTGTTTTTTGATAGGTACTTTGTTACCGTTTTGTGCACTGAACAACGCGGTTCACCTTGGAAAAGCGAAGTAAGACGAAGTGAGGGCCACAGTAGCCTATGGAGTCGGGCCCTCAGCGTCGTCGGCGCAGAAACCTGATCCTTCCACGACGGGAGAAAGTAGGTGAAACACTGAGTGGGCATTTTACCGTTTTTAACGACGTTTGTATGCCTATTTGTTAACCTATGGGTTTATAGAATTACTTAATTATTTATATTGGTTATTTTGTAACCAAGTAGGCTAATATTGAATTACGATGTTTGGGTAAATGCTCGCCATGTTTCTCCGCCCCCGACACACCAATGATTTCACACCATTGACGTGTGAAGTGGATCATTTTTTTGGATCCTTTCTATGAAGGGATTATTGTAGCGAAAGTCTTTAGCACCTGTAACTGCAGATTTTGTAAGCGTACACTAAAGTAACAAATGTGTAACATTAAATTTGAAGTCCTAAATATTTATTTGGCATGTGTAGGCTACTCTAAAGTCACAAATGTGTAACAGTTTGATGTCCTAAATATTTTTCTACCATTGTAAAGACTAAATAGGGTCTATGAGTCATGCAATATTTTTGACAATATTATCAAAATTCTATATGTGACAGGGCTAGCTTTGTGTCACTTTGCTGCACTTGTGGTAGCGTAACATGCTGTTGGCGTAGTTCCTAAAATGTTCCGCAGAGGGCAGTGATGCGCCTCTTTATGTTACAAAGCGGGAAACATCAGAATAAGAATACAGCATTACATGATGGGAAACAACAAAGATACAACTATAATTATATTGCTAGTAGTCTTTAAATTGGATCTTTGGGATATGGATATCATATTGCTGATTGTAGTTTGATAGCCAAGCCATTGTTCTTGTTTTGTAGTCAATAAAATGTTAATACCATGATATAGACTGTTATGTGGGAGAATCACTACAGCACGAGAGCCGTGTACAACTCATACTTACCTGGCAGGGGAGACACCATGATCAAGAAGGTGGTTCACCCAGGGCGAGGCTCAGCCATTGCACTTCGGCTGTGCTGACCCGTGCGAATTCCTCAAATGTGGGAATCTCGACTGCATAATTTGTGGTAGTGGGGGACTGCGTTCGCGCTCTCCCCTGATATTGTTGTGGAAATGAAAGCTTTGGAACGACTTACTTACTGCATTATTGTCCTGAGTTTATGCTTGATTTTAAAGATGTAGATTGTCTCACTTGCGGGTAATATATATCTTAATGTCTGAAAAGCACATTTTTGAGAATAGGAGGGACGTCTTACTGACGTGGTTCATGTAATTCCTCAATGGTCCAACAGAGGGTTGTGATGTGACTTCTATAACTGGTGACCACAGAAGAAGAATACAGAAATGCATGATGGGAAACGCAGAGATGCAAGTGTATTCATTATATCTCTATTATGTTCTTTGTTAAATATATCTTTGGGATATGGATAGCAGACTGCTGATTGTTTTTGTATTTTTTTTAGTCAAGTCGTTGTGGTTGTTGTGTGGTCAGCAATATGTTAGCACCATGATGTAGAATATCATGTGGGAGAAAAGCTTCAGCACGGGCGCCGTGTACAACTCATACTTACCTGGCAGGGGAGACACCATGATCAAGAAGGTGGTTCACCCAGGGCGAGGCTAGGCCATTGCACTTCGGCTGTGCTGACCCGTGCGAATTCCCCAAATGTGGGAATCTCGACTGCATAATTTGTGGTAGTGGGGGACTGCGTTCGCGCTCTCCCCTGATAAATTGTTAAAAATAAAGTTCCTGCTTATGTGTTGCTGTAGTTAAAGCTCTGAGACTTCAGCCAATGGTGGGGTCGCATACCTTTCAGGAGCTGAAGGGTACCTGAAAAATGATGAAACAAAGCATTGTCTTGAATGAAATAAGTTTAAAATATGTATTTTGATTTGCTTATCACTAACACCAATCAATGGAATGAGAATCGCATTTGAAATGACATTTTTAATGAGTAATAATTATAATCTCAACATGTAGGTTTTATTTATGGTTATTGACAATCATTACCAATTCATCTCAACATAAATTAAACTTTTGTATAAGATACTGTTCTATTTTGTTTAAACTCAAGTCGGGACAATACATTTGCCCTCTTGTGGCTTCTCCCTCCGAACGTCAGTTATGCGCGTTCATGTGAATTCAGTTACATTGATAGGAAGACGAAACGCCAGTGGCGACTGGTCATTAGGGGCAAGTGGGGCTCGGCCCCACCTACTCTCACAAGAAAAAAAAGAACAGAAAAAAAAAAAATATATATTTATATTTTTTTTATATATATATATATATTTAAAAAATAATCTCCCGAGAAAGTACTGTAGAATAATAAGTTCGGCGCTTTTATTTCATTTTAAGTCGACCCTGGCTTGTTTCTTATGGCTGAGTTCGTCTGGAGGGGCT
>OOFH01111849.1:0-12349 GCA_900323355.1 Merlangius merlangus
TGTTTCCAAGTCAACACATCAGTCTTTTTCCTCGGGTTTGTATTTACGCAGACCAATTAAACCCAGCGGCCCAATGACACACATCAAAATAATTGCATGCTAGAACACAATTTAAAAATCAAAGATGGAGATAAATATTGTGTTCGTATCGTTTGATTTTAACATAATTAGATATCGGGGACTGATTGGCAGCTCAGAGTGTCTGGTTTGCGTTGTGTCGCGACGAAATGTCTTTGCGGGTAAAAAAAAAATCACGTGAAAAAAGTTTGATAAAATGTTACAAACCACCTTTCCTCAAAGTAAAAAAAAGCCACACTGGTTTGGAAAAATGGAAGAAAAAAATTGAATAAGTAATAGCACTTAAAAGAGAAGTCACAAGATAAGGTAGGAATTAAACAAAGGTAGAAAAGTAACCAAATATCTCGTAAATGCATACTATCAAGTATCATTCAAGAGAACATTGTCATATATAATGACACACATTATGGGCTGGATAATGTAGACTAGTGTGTTAAACCAAACGGATAGGTACAGGGTTAAATGCCCAATGTCATCAGCATACTGTGGGCAATCTTGGAGCGAGAGACCCCCACCAGCTCCTTAAAATACATCTGAATTAGCTGCAAGTCTGCCAAATAACTAAGTAGACATACTAGAGAAGATCCATTTACAATAAAACTTAAATCTCTGCCATGGTTTCTCCTCAAAAGTTTCCCTAACAGAATCAAGAATGACAAAAACAAATTACACCTCTTCTTGAGACAACAGTGGGAGGCTGAGCAAATAATTCATCCAATACTCCAGTTTGAATAATGCATTTCATAATCAGAAGTGGAACATGAACACTACTGGCCATATTGTCTGTAATTGTTTGACTGATGCTATTTGCCAGAAGCTTTTTCAAAATTCATCAACGATAATGCATTAAACACAAATAATGGCCCCAGAACAACTGTTATACATATTCAATCTTTTATTCAGGATGTACTCCCTTTTAACACTGACATTTAGGACAGAGACATAACACTATATAGATATATAGAGAGATAGAGCTCTCTCTTTCTCTCCCTCTTTTAGGCGGTTTCTGCTCATATTAAAGATGCAGACATCTCATCTACAGGAGTATTTACCATACTATTACTGAAGCTGGAGTTGTATGCGTGCTTTCTACGAGTAACTAATGTACGTCTTAGGTGAAATTTAAGAAAACAATGAAGGCTAAATTCCTTGGAAAAAAGAAATGCACTGCATTTTTCACGGTGTGTCCTGATCACGAACGCGCTTGCATCGTTTTCCTCATGAGTACGCGACGGAGGGAATACCTGCAAACCAGGAAGGTTGTTTCATCCAGTAACCCGCCTGTTTGAATTCCTTCATTTTTTTTCACTGCAAGTGGGTTACCATTCTCCTGCACTCAGTGAATAAAAATTTCTTCTGTAAAATTGGAAACAACAGAAATGGCAAATGGTTAAATACAGAATATCGCCTAAAACCTAAGAATAAAACATTTTCCAACAGTAACAGTTTCCAGCAATATACAAGAACGAAAAAGACAACACAGTAGATCGTTGTTGTAAATTATGATATGGCATACAGCCACAGGGCTCGCCTGATACATACAAACACGAAACTCTTTACATCTATTCTTTCACAACCACCATCACCGCTACTTCTACACCGGTGGGAACAATGGCTGCAATTCCTACCCTATTCCTATAGCTACCCCCTAGTTCTAAGCTAGCCTTTTGAGTAGGTTTTCCCACTGTGGTCCAACAGGTATGGCATGTGGGGCAGTTCAGGTACGATTTGAGGCTTGTGAGCAACAAGATGATCTCAGTAACACCTGTGAGTCTGGTTCTTAACGATCTCCCAGATACTTTTTTGCCCATCCCCACCGGGACAGATGCTGCCTTTGTCGAGCCCGCTCGGCCCTTGACAAGACGCCACCGTAGAACAGCATGGACACCAAGTCCTCTCTGCTGCCTCTTGAATAAATTCTCATATACATTCTCTTTTTAAGATTAGAATTTTGCAAGTGTAGCTTCAATTGGGGTCTGCCACTAGCGTTGTCACACTTCTTAATTTTTTTTCTTCGTGCATGAATATTTATGCTTTACCAGGTATTCTTGGGAACAAACTGTATTATGCAAATTTCCGTTAGCACCATAAGTGTTTCTATCCAAGACTGTCAAGACAAAAAAGCATAAATGGACAGAAATCAAAGGCATTATTGATCGTTTTACTGCAGATCATGCATGATGCATATCGTCTTTCTCAGGCGGCATTATGCATTATTTAGAAACCTGAATAAATAATGTTGACTTACGTGTTACCCATTCATAACAGGGAATATTTCACAGCTGGTATGTTGTGGACACACAAGTGTGGCATGGACTGTAATGGGTCTCACTGGGTCCGGTGACACCTTCAATATCGCTGTGGGCCATCCCATTCAACTGCTGCAAGATGCTTTAAGTCTGCCACCATCAGAATTGATGGCCCAAGAAAGCCCCCTGTAACATGCGTAAATGCCCAGAGTGCAACAAAGCCTCCTCCCCATTCTCCTCATGAAGGGCTTTGAGTGGTTTGTCATTAACAGCAATGTTCCCCACACATTTGAGTGCCGTTCCAGTTCCACTACAGAGAAAGAGGAAGATGAAGCTGTTTCTGTTGGGCTCCGATCTGCGCTTGTTTTTCATAACACATGGACATGAGGATTATCCTTGTCGATTGCAGCACATGCATTTAATTAAATAATCTTGTCTTAAGTTGGCATCATGCTGGGTTTACAAGGTACTAACACTGTGGTGTCTACAACGGTATGATGTGAGGGGCAAGGGAGGCCGCTGGTAGAGAAGATAGGAGGAGATGTTACCCACTCCAACACTAATCCTAATCACTGCAGCTTCTCCACGGCTGTGTGCTTAGCCCACTTTTCTACTCCCTGTTCAGCCATCAATGTGTGGCCAGACAAACCTCCAACACCATCATTAAGGTCGCTAGCCTGGAGATAACACTGCTTCAGCAGGATGAAACACAAATAATGGCAAGATAGACCACAAGGAGCAGAAGAAAGTCCAGGCAACAACGTCCCTCCCTTCATGTTTGCATACTGATGGTCCACTCCAGGAAGTAGAGGAGCAATCACACCTCTATTGCACAGCAATAGGGGACTAGGGCAGTGGACATGGTAAGGAGCTTCAGGTTCCGAGGGGTCCAAGTTGCTGATGAAATAAGTGGACCTCTAACACCACAGCCTCAATAAAGAGTGGTTTTGAATCTGGAAGCACCATTCTGTTCCCATCAGCCGTTGCAGATCAATGGTATTTTGGGGTAATTTGACCAAATGCATCAAGCCATGATTTGGAAAAACCGAGACAGATCAGGAAGCCCTACAGGTCACAGAATGCACTACAACACAAGGGTCCACCCACAAAAAGCAGTCCAAACCCAGGCCATGACAATGGAACCTGACAATGTAGTTGTCCATTCAGTCCATTCCGAATTTGTGCCTCTATGATTATCTTTCTAATGCATCATCTGAAGCCTAGTTCATGTATGTATTCCTTTTACATTCAACTAAAATACTCCTTCCGCTAGTATGATTTTTTTTGTATTCAATATAGGGTCATAATTTCGGTCTAGAAACTTGATTCCACACCAAATCAAATTACCTAGTAATACAATGTAATGGGGATTTTGATGCGTAGTTTATTGTCTATTAAAACATCCCCATTAGATGAAAACACTGTTGTCAGCTAGCTTCCTGGAGTCCACAGTACACAAGGAATATTTTGCTCTGTAAATTATTTAGTTTAGTTTCATGGTGGTAAGGGGAACAAAGGGATGGCCATTAGATGCATTAATACTCATGTTTAGCATGCTGTGCTGAACATGGGTATTAGTTGAGGCATATCGAATGTGAAGGGATATCGTTATTTAGTTTGGGTCTGACCTTGTAAACAAGGTTGAAACAACAGTTAGCCAACTAAATACTTTGTTTGAATTTGAACGGCAACATCTTGTGACGTCTGCAATGCATATTTATTCTGCTTCGAGATCCTAATGGTACACATCTTATTCAGTTGATGACTAATAAATAATTAAGTATGAAGCCCTAATGTAGTTGGACATCTATTCCACACCTATATTGGAATTGTTTTGGATATGAGGCTATGATAAGAGCTGACTTATTACAAGGTCAAATAAAGATATTTAAAAAGGTTATAAATAAGGTACATATTATATTACACCGCTTCATCGTTAACGGTTCCCAGCTGCAGTAAATTAGTCACAACATTTGAACACACCCGGCAAATCTGATTTTATAAAATATCGCATCAATCTTTCAATACAGCCACAGAATGTGTCTGCGTTTCTGAAAGTCGTAACAAATTAGCCTAATCTTCCACAAACAAACATCAATTCGTAAGACTCAATTCACTTTAGTGGAGAAAAACAAATAAACACTCACACAGCACACACAGGGCACACACAGTCCACAACAGACGCCCCAACAGACTGGCGTTATGAATATAAATAAACTAGTATGTGTTGCTTTTGATAGCCGGGCAGTCATTATGACGCAGACCCATGCTGGGATGTCACTTGCCTCGCTGAGGGGCCTGCGCTCCTGCCACTACAAAGTGCGGCCCCACTGTGTGCCTAATGTTCAGCCACAGGCCACTCAGCTGTTCTTAGGCCTGCCTTTGCTGGCCTAGTTTCTAACTAGCATCGCTGTGGTTTAGCGCCAGGAAGAGAACCTGGGAGCAAACATGGCTTCGTCATCGTCGTCGTAGTCGCGTCGTCTCTCGGTTTACACCGTTCTCGCTCGGTGCTTACCAACTGAAAATAGGCTCTGAAACGACATGCACTTTCAAATAATAAAAAACAACCGACAGTTATTGTTTCACCATGACGTAGGAGAGGGCTCAAAGCGACAGAAACGCCAGAAGAGCCAGGAGCAAATAGAGCAGCATGCTAAGAACAGCTGTACTATTGTTGTCACGCCAACAGGATGTTCGCATCAGGTAACACCGCAATGTAGACGGCAACATTCTCTAAACATAGCCTACATTGCACAGCATTGGCATTGTCTCCATATTAATAGTACAATTAGATGTAGGCCTATACAAGATTCCTTCCTAAAGACACTATTATTTACTATTCAATGTGACAAATGGTGAATTCAGCTACGGGCCAATAGGAGCCACTCTTCGCAGATTGCGGCCCTTGGAATATTGAAAACTGGTGGTCGATTCCTTATAAAGGCCAATCTAGATGTAAGGATAAATCACGACGGGGTGTCCTGATGCTGGAATATATCTAGTGACGTGGCGATATGGCCAAGAAAAGCCTACTATGATTGCTTGCTTTATTCTGTTTATAAAACCTGAGGGCTTTATACTGCCAACAATTAGTAAATATTAGTTACTTAGTCTATGGTGTTATTACATTTTATTGTCCATCTGCTGACTTTAATGTAATTAATAAAACATTTATTTTCCCCAGTGCTTTGCGCATTTATTTCGCAGTTATATTTGACCGTTGTCGTTTATGTTTGAGTTGTAGCGCATTGATCTGGAACTTTAAAAAAAGGCAAAGGTGTCCTTATCGTTATTGTTATCATCGATTGGCCCATTGTCATCAGAATGTTCCCAAACCAGTGAGAGTACTCCGAACTTGAAACAAAAAGGTCTTACCTGAACCAACCCTTGACTCAGCCATAAAAAAACAGAGTATATAAAAAAAAACCTCTCTGGTGCATTTGAAGGATTAGTGGTACATTACCAAGCCCTACAACACTAATCACTCCAGTTCAGCAGGGTCGCCTGAGGCACATGTTTGTCTATGCACTGCACGGGATAAGTGCTGAGAATATTCCATGTACTTGTGCATTAAACATAATTTTAAACATCTTTTTTTTTTATCTTCCTGAATAATTGGAGAAACATACACACGCACGCACAAACCTCCAGGACATTTTGACCTTATAAGAATAAACAATTAACATTTTTAGCTAAATGGAAATGTCCCTGAAAGCAGCTGCTAAATTGTCAAGAAAAAGCACATATTTCCTATACATTATCAAGCACATTGACCAGGACGCTGCATACGCTTTGAGACTGTAGCTGGGCAAATGTCGATGACTCACAGCGGTTCACCAAACACCCATTTTCACTGCCAGAAGTCCTTATTTGGGTGGGCGTGTATGCCTTGATTGACAGGCTGCTCTGTTTTTGACCTTTTCTCCCTAGCTCCGCCCCCCTGGCTCCACAAATGAAAAAATCACATTGTTCATGTCATGGACAGTTCTGCCAGAATACAAGCAACCTAATGAAAAATATAACCTTGGTTCTAGATTAATTTAAAAATAAAAATAGACCTTCATGTTTTGAGTGAGTCACCCTGTGGTGCACTTAACTGAGATCCATCTACCAAAAGTATTTAAATTCAGCAGGGCCATTGGCCCCGGTACATAAATAAGAGGGATCACTGTTGGAATTGACCCACATGGATCCTTCAATCTCCCCTGGGTCCAATTCATGTCCACTGTTGGCTATTAATCCAAACAGGTTCCTACCAACACCGATTTTAAATAGCTCTACGAATGCCTGGGCAGCTCAAGCTTTCTCTAGCTGCACATCACATCCATTGGGAAAGGTGGACTCACTTCTTCAGTGATTCTCCTCTTAAATGCAAGGAGCAGCTTCGGAACGTATCCTAATCCAGAATTTTGCCAAAAGGAAGTGGAAATCAACATATAATGAAAGCAACGGCCTAATAAAGTAAAACAATGTAAATCAACAAAAAGACTGAAATGCCCAAAATGTGTTGATCAATAATATAAAGTCTACACGAGAAATATGCTTATAGAAGACAAAATCAATGTCTTAAGTCGAACATTTCATATGGCTTATTTACCAAGTTAGCACACCTCTGGACGCTAGCACACATTTCTCAAAGCTGGCATTCCCCCTCAAAGCTAACGCGCCCTTCTGGAAGATAGCATCCTAAAGAATACCACACACACTGCAGCCATCACATATGCTCAAAGCTAGAACACATTTGAAAGCATACATTTTCAGAGTCAACACACATTCCACAGAGCTAACATATGTCCTCAAAACCTATTGTGTTCCTTGACCAGAATAGGACTCGAATTACTCTCATACTCTAATAATGCATTCATCTCAATTAGATGAATGCATTACCGAAGCACCTTCAGGGAGGTGGGCATTTTCCTGATTGATATGTTGCCAGGATTACAGTATTGAACACTGGCCAGCATTTCTCCCATAGGAATTACCTGTTATATATGTCATATAACAGGTATGTCATATTTCAGACATGGGAAATGACATATTTGTTATATCGAAAAGGTCTATGCAAGGATCAGAGAATAATATTCTAATATAATTCCTATACATGCACTCTTAAGTCAATGGACCTGCAATCGCTGTCCTTTGCACTGTAATATAAAATGTAAGCCATCATTATGAAAAAAATGTTAAGATTTAATAAAACGTTTTTCTCCAACCTTATTGTTTGATTCAAAGAAAAGCCTCTTAAGTCTGTGGATTTCAGGTTCTTTTGAGGATTTAAAAGTGATTCAAGCAAAAACAGGGCTCATATCATGCAAATATCCTGCACTTAATATAGGCTTTGAAACAGTCATGTGCAAAGTCGACGGGTTAATCTCCATAACGATTATCTCAGCGATATCAGGGTAATCATATGGACATTGAAGCTGGCACGAGAACGCCATAATTCCTGTTCAGCGTGGTAATGAATCCACAGAGATATCCCTTGTTTAAATCACCGTTGGATTAATCAATACAACTTTAACAGATTAATGTGTGCATCAGGGTTTGTTTCTTTGAGTGTATACAGTAGAATGCAAACTCATTAACGTTTTATTCAACAGAGGAGGCAGACAGGTATATACCGTGTAAAGCATGATACAGCATGGGCCATCCATTTATTTGGCAATTTTTCTTCATTCAATTGATTATAGTTTCATTATAGCTCATAAAAAGGAATACAAATGTCATTTTAATTATGCTGCTCTTGATTTGTGAAGGTAGGATATTGACTGGGCCAACAGAAACAAACTTTCACCATGAAAGATACATTTCTACCCGTTTAACATTAAAGTAAACACAAATCAACAAACTTCCTGTACAGCATAATTTAACTGGTCCTGTCAAGTTGAGGAAAATGGCCTTTTGATAAAAAAAGAGGAAGTTGATCACACATATTCCTACTTAGAATTACTTTCTGCATCAATAATGACGCCCCCTTGTTTGAAGGAGTTTACACATGAAAGATATCAAGACGTGCATGTCATCCTGAACAAAGATGTTCTGCTGGAACAAAAAGGGCACACCGATACTTAAACAGTGGCTAGTTAACATTCTCAAAGAATGTAAGATCGAATCCTAACCCGTGAAGAGTTTCCCACATTCATCAAGTCTTGAACATCCTGATGCAACATTCTGCCAATCATTTCAAACACATCCAGGAAGGAAACCAGAAAAAAATACTAAAAAACGGTTTTCCGGGCAGCGGAGAATATAAACCCTGACAGATACTATTTGCACATATCATGATACATAGAAAAAATAATCATCCACACAGTATTTTACAATTAACAAAGTGAGGCTGGTGCAATTTCCCTTCGCTAAAGTAAAGAGCAGCAACAAAGAGAGAATTGGATTTTAACCGGGAGCTGTGAACAGGAGCTCAGGGAGCAAGTAGCGGGATCCGCTTCTACCCGCTGAGGCTGCACATGGCGTGCACATTCGGCCCCAGCTACTCTCTGGGCCGGTGTGGCACTGCACCTAATGGGAAGCTAATGACCGAAGCACCGCCATGAGTAAATGAGGATATCCAACGCAGCTCTCCGACGCCTCTGCAACAGAGGGGGGAATTCTCCAGCACACCAGAAATCACATTCTGGTGTGACCCAAAAAAACCAACCAAATGGAAGTACTGAACTGTGCTGGTGTTAAAGGACAAGGCTGGTGCGATCATGGGAGTTTTTAATTATTATTTTGAGCCCTTAGGTTTCGTCATAGGTATCGTATAGGCCTGTCTGATATCGTCTGGCTCGCGTTGTAAGATGGATGCCTAACTTTTGCGCCATGGCGTCCAATTGTTTTCTTTTCGATCATGGAGCTATCCGGTTGCATTTGTTAAACTGAATTTCTCATTATGCCCTTTTATATTGTCGTCATTTTTCACAAAAGCATCTTCATCTCTGTAATGTTAATAGCCGACAGCATTACATAGTTTATGATTCTGAAGCTTACGTCTATGAACGTTAATCACAGAGCATACTGACACATACATTTTTTTAAAGGTTTTCCAAAAGAAAATGATCTGTATTGAGGTTGTAAATGAACATATTAGCATATCGGTATTGGATTGTCAAAGATAAGGTAATCAAATTGAAATATAGGGCGTAGCCATATATAACAACTATTCACATTTTTCAAAAGGAAAAGACGAATGGATAGGTATTGTCACAAAAAAACCTGTTGCTACACCTTAGTGAATTGCACTGAGATTAATCGCCAGCACTGGGAGGCCTACTTTGGCCACAGGCTTCCGAGGCTGTAGTTGGGGCTGGCAATCAAGAAAAATTCAGCTTGGTGCATTGCATAATAAGAGGATGGTAATCAGGGCGTGTGCAAGTTCAAAAATTATACGAACGGTACTTGTGAGTGAGCACGTAGCCTACACAATGAAATGAAGAATAATCCCTTCACATTAATCTTGTGGCCCTATGACAGAATTATCATGAAAGAATGTTACGGTCACATGACAAGCTGCCCTCGCCACGCTTCTTTGTGCGGCAGTTAAAATTGTTCAGAAGGAAGTTAGAAGCCGACATTGGCTGGTTGGGACTTTTCTGAAGTGGAACTACTCAGGTCGTGTGTTACATTGTTAAAGAGGCATCTAATTGAACCCGAAGATTGACAAAGTAAGGGTTATTCAACACGTAACCCCAATCTTTCAATGGATCCTTCTTTCTCGCTTTCTTCAAAATTGCCTACGAAAATATAACTTTTACTTTACAGACACAATATCACAATGAAGTCACGTGAGAAACAGACAGACATACCCATTTACATAACAGAATATTCAGTGAATCACGACTGAAACATAATGGCGAGACATTGGGAATTAATCTTGCATGCCGACTAGATGAAATACATTTTGGAACAGCGCCCCTGGATACATCTTGCTGGATCGACTTTCCATTGAAACAAAACCAATCTTTGAGGACGCAAGTTCAATTTGCACATGGTGGCCCGTGGTTAGAAAACATGGCACATTGATTAGGAATAGCATAATTAACATTTAAAATTCAAATTATATATTTCTAGATATTTATATTTCCAGAACAGTACATTGTTACTTGGACATATTTACCATTGTATAGCACTAGTAGTTTCCAAGTCACAATATGTTACATCTCAAATAGCTAATAGCTTAAAATGACCTGGACATATCTTTAGTCAATGCTGATAGATAGTAATTTCAATAATGTTATCAATCAAAACTGATGAGGCCAATTTTGATGCCTAAGGTAACGTCGTTTCTGGGCAATCACTCAAAGAGTGGTAATGGTTGTAGATACAGAGAAACGGACATGCATGCTGGACGTGGTTCATGAAGCAAGAGGTGGTTGATCTCGGACCCGGGTAAATCTTCAGTCTATTGTTATGGACGGAATGGTACATTTATCTCAGAACCATAACACTTTATATGGTGTTGTCTATGTTTAGAAGCAGAAACTAGTCAGAACTGATTTGGTCCGATGAGGTAGTAATGTGGTCCGATGAGCCGAGCTACGCTAGTTAGCATCACACAGTTACACAGCCAGTGAGTGGACAAAACTGCCGTTATGTGTTATAAATTCTGAAAGTCTCCAACCCACTTACTACCTTAAGCCATGCACATGCCAGATTTTTTAAATAATTGAAGATCAAGATAAAATAACACATTTAAAATTGAATCCTTACCTTAGTGTTCATTAGCTGCTAGACGATTTGTAGCTTGTGTTTGTTGTTTAGATGTCTTACATGTGTGTGTGATTAGCAATAATTAAAACTGGTGGGTGGGGCCTATAACTAAGAGTTTGTGATTGGATTGATTAATGTAATGTACCATAAAATGTATGTCAGAAATAATTTTTGAACCTAAAAACGTTCATTGTTGTATGTAACACATAGGCCTACAACAAAGGTAGCCCATAAATAACATACTAGTTTGGAAACAAAGTTTTGCATACAATAGAACTTGCAGCCCTGTTTCCTCATTAATGAGATGTATCTTAAAATACGTGACTTTACCACTCTCCTATAATGAAAACCTCACTTATTTTAAATAGCTTTTAACATCTAACTGTCCTCGCCACTTTGTACCTCTTTCTGTCACGGTTAGCAGGTGGCAGGCAGGCAGGTAGGACCAAATAGCAGACAGTTCAATAAAAGGATAATTTATTAATGCAAAAGGCAAGGAACACAGGTAACACACAGAACACAACTCACCACAAACTGATCCGACAAGCAACAACGGGAAGACAAGGGCTTAAATACCAAACACACAGCAGGGCACGCAACGAGTAACAGCTGAAACACATTAGGGGATGGAGCAGTAATCACACAGGAGGGAAACGACATGGGGCGAAACAAGACAGATACCAAAGTAAAACCGGAAACACACGAAAATAAGACAAGGAAACCATGACACTTTCTGCCTTTGAATTGTTGTGATTTTAAATATTTAAAGTAACCTTTTATTGATCTTCACTTTTGATTTTATTCCTGTATTTTTTCTTGTTGTAAAGTGTCTCTGAGTATCTAGAAAAGACCTACACTTATAAAATGTTTTATTATTATTATTATTATTATTATTATTATTATTATTATTATTATGTGTCTGTTGTCTTTTGCCCAAGACTGACTCCCAGGCCCTACCTGTTAATGCTGCTGCTATGGTTCCTTGTGTGTTTATCTCCAGTGATCTTCCTGAAGGCTCTGCGTGGGGCAGTGATGGTCCGTGAAGAGTATCAACAGGGGCTGAAACATGGGCAACAGGTGTCTGCAGTAACACTGTGTTCTCTCCACACACAAACATGTGAGCAGAAGCAATAGATGTAAACGTGTGTGTGGTACAACGGACATGCCTGCAGAAATCGTGTGTGTGTGTGTGTGTGTGTGTGTGTGTGTGTGTGTGTGTGTGTGTGTGTGTGTGTGTGTGTGGGTGTGTGTGTGTGGGCGGTGGGTGTGTGTGTGTGTGTGTGTGTGTGTGTGTCTGTGTGTGTCTGTGTGAGGTT